>LPNX010443763.1:132422-289894 GCA_001517045.1 Pseudotsuga menziesii
CGATCTTTTTCAGCAGTGAAACCTTGGGCAGTGGATGT
Source organism: Pseudotsuga menziesii (assembly GCA_001517045.1). Lineage (NCBI taxonomy): Eukaryota > Viridiplantae > Streptophyta > Pinopsida > Pinales > Pinaceae > Pseudotsuga > Pseudotsuga menziesii. The sequence continues at coordinate 132,461 of LPNX010443763.1, forward strand.
TTGATTGATGAAATTGAAACCAGGTTCGACTGAAGTGGGCGTAGCAGTAACGCTGTTGAACCTTTCCAGAAAGAATTCTGTCGGCAAAGAGATATTGGCAGCACTAGCAGTAGAAGTAGTAGTAGTGGTACTAAAAAAGGACTCCGCATGCACGATTCCAACTCTAGAAGTCGACTATGGCGAAGCCGCTGCGGCACTCGAAGACATTTACAACGACAGCCCGGCTTCTGTATCGGGTTTCGATTTAGACACTGTCGACCAGCCACGGGAAAATAAAGGTCGAAGGAGGAGGAAAAAGGCCTTAAGCAGACATGAAACTACTGATGCGGCATCACCTGAATTATCTGTTCTAGAAGCCGTTTCGCCGTCTGTTGTGCCGTTGAAAGCTGGAAAGACCGGTGATACTGCTAAGAAAACACTTAAAAGGACCTCCATTAGAAGTGCTCTCGTAGTTAGAAGCCCCAGAAAGTACAAGAAATGGCTAAGCCTGGACTCAAGGATCGCTATAAGGAAAGCGAGGTTGGAAAGGATGCAATCCAAAGAGCGGGCCGCCAGTCCAGGAAAGAACAAACTAAATGCTAGCAACGAAGATCCAGATATCTGGAGTGAAGAAGTTGATAAGTACCAGCCACACTGTCTATGTGCTGCGCACAGTTTATATTGACGCTCCTGTTTGGTCAACATACAACAATCTGCTAGAGGGAAGCTTCCGGCCTCAAGCTAACTGTACAGCAATCCAAGTTTTAGAATCCTGCGTAAACGCCAAATCCACCAATCCTCGGAAGTCATGGATTCGCTGACTGTTTGAATTATAAATAACATAATAATAAAATATAATAAATGCTGATGTCATAGTTGCCATGTGTCAAGTGAAAACCAGATAACAAACTTCAAGGCTGACATCATCTCCTGACTGGCCAATTAAAAGTTGACAAAATAGCAAATAGAAATATTTTTATTAAAATTTAAAATATTTTTTTAAATTACTCTAAGTCATACTTTGGAAAACAGGGTTTAATTTTTTAAAACTGGCTCAAAAAACACCAACTAATAGCAAAGTCAACCAAAGTCAAAAGTGAACGATTACAATATACCTGCATGAGGCAGGTATAATAAATATATAAGTTCCAATTCTCACATTTATATGATTTGTCAAATTCGTTTTATCAATTTTTTTTTAAATGAAAATACTATGGAGCTTTCGTAGCATTCCACTTGTTCGGATGGGTTATTGTAAATATGATTTTGACTTACAAAATATTTTAACTCCAATGCTTTTCTAACTATTGTTTTATTTTTTGAATTTTACATTTCTTAAATTAAGCTATGTGATTTAGATGATGTAATTTATGAAAACAATTTAAAATTAAAATTATACTATGTGTACAGCTTTTATATAAAAGAGAAAGTGGTTTATCTCCTAAAATAAATCTCCTTTTAGTATTGAAATCAATTTATAATCGAAATTTTTTATATTAAACTACATCGATCTAGATAACTCTTATATTTGAGTAAAATACTTTATTTTATTGAATATTGTATTAAAATACATAAATATTCAATAAAATAATTTTTTTGAGAAATAAATAAATTAATTATGATGATATCTAACATCCATTAAGACCAACTTTGATGTATTGGACAACAAGAAAATAGAAAATAATTATTTAGACTGATGTAAAATTTTATTCATATACTCAAAATTTATTAAATTTTTAATTTTTAATAAAATATCATTATTAATTAAATTCATAAATAGCACAAATGACTATGGTTATGTATGATTAGGTATATATACTACAACAAATCCTGGAATTAGAGTCCCATTTTAGGACGCGTCATGGACAAAACTTAAAGTGTCTCAAAAAATTTCTTTTTTTGCTTCCTAGATAGCATCCTTTATGATGTCCAAAATAACGTCTATTTTTTGCTTCCAGAATAACTTCCAACTTTTCTTCCTAAACAACGTTGAGGTTTTCTCCCTAAATAATGTCATGTTTTTCTTCCTAGAGTGTCCTCTTTTGCTTCCTAAATGACATCCCCATTAGCGCCATATTTGCATCCTTAATAGCACCATGTTAGCATTTGTGATTGCATCTATGTTCACGCCATATTTGCATCCAAATTCGCATCCAATATTGCATCTATTTGTTCTACCACTTTAGCATCCCATTTTGTACCATGCTTTACTTCCAAATATGTGCCAATTTTCACTTCCAAATTTGCACCATTTTTTCTTCCTTTTTTGCATCGTGTTTTGCCACCAAAATTAAGCCAAATATTTCTTCTATTGTTGCACCATATTTTGTTTCCTATGTAGCGCCATGTTTTGCATCCAAATTAACATCTTATTTTTCTACCATATCAACGCCATGTTTGGATTCATCACTAGTGCCAAGTTTTGCATCCTTTTTAATGCCTAGTTTCACATCTCTATTTATGCCCACATTAGCACCATGTTTTGCTACTACTTTAGCGTCCAATTTATCGTCCATTTTCACTCTCACATTAGCAACACATTTTGTTTCCCTTTTAACTCCTTGGCTTTCTTCTTGTTTTGCATCCTCATGAGTGCCTCATTTAGTTTCTCATTTAGTTTCTCATTTAGCATCCAATTTCGGTCCTTTGTTGGCCACTAGTTTAGCTTCTAGTTTGGATTCTACTTTGGCGTCCAAAATAGAATCAAAATTGGCTTCCAACTTAGCGCCAATTTTTGCCTCCAATGTTGATGAACTAGATTTGTTAAGATTTCATATGCTTAGCTAGATATCATTAGTGTTTAATCCAAATTCACAACAGTAGCATATGCAGAATCACTGAAAGAAACACAATCACAAGATAGACACAAATTTATCCCAGGAAAACCTCAAGGGGAAGAAAACCCAACAAAACTTCCTCTGTATAAGATGTATAAGATAAAACCCCAAAACATGTATTCCTCCTCCTTGATGGTATGTCTCTCTCTCTCTCTCTCCTATGTGTTATACACAAGTGTGAGTCTGTGTTCAAATGAGAATCACAACTACTCTATTTATATACTTTTTGTCAACTGGATTTTAACCTAATCAATTTTAACCTAAATGTTCTGGGACGACTTCACTTAGGAAATCACAAAATGATATTTTATTATATTCATTAGGTGACTATTGACCTGAATTACAATGGAGGATTTACCATGAATCTATGATGTCCAATTATGATAATAACATCACGACAGAGGAATAATAACATTTCCCTTTGGGTGCATCAATAAAATACATTTAGAATATCCTTTGAAGTTACAATATTTCAACACTCTCCCTTAACGAGAAGGGTATTATACTGACAACATCATCATCAACTATAGGAGTAACAAGAGATATCATCTTCAAAAGTATCAAGGTAATACACCTATATGTCATAGGAAGTTTTCACAATCAGTAACTTGAATAGTTACTTTTCAATGCCTTCAGTACTGGAACATTGTCTTCTACAACACTTAGTATTGATCTTATGCAGCACTCAATGTTGTTTAGGAGAATACAACCTTATAACCTAGGGTCTCTGGGGTTTCCAACAAACTAAATAAACTTGCAGCCATTCATCCATTAAATAATTTGACATAGAAATAAGGAAGAAATTAGGTGTACCTTGCTTATGGAGGTTGATCCTAGCTTTCTTCTTCAATCTAAATTACTCCAATAGCTTCTAGGGAATATTCAATACCTGCAAAGAGCCAAACCTTTCCTACAATATATTATATATTATATATAATATTAATGAAATAATATGCTTGCAATGAAATGACAAGACAATTCAGAAATCATAATACATAAGAGTGCAAAGACATAAATTGGAAGAAATACTCTCTTTATTGATAAACAAGTGATGGAAGATTACAACCAGTATCTTAAATAGTTGCTCCTTTGCTAGCCAAGGAAACTAAGTTCTACTGCTCCAAGATATCCAAAGTAAATACACCAGCATAACCTTGTTCTATAATTGATCATGTTTAGCCTCAACCTCTGTTAATATTCCATATACTAAGCTTTATTATCAACATTCAATTCAATTTCACAACAAAATCATATGGATAGGATCACTGAAAGAAATAGTATCACAAGATCAACACATATTTAGCCTGGGAAAACCCTAAAGGGAAAAAACCAACAAGAAAAGATTCCTCAATATAGATGATCAAAAGATAAAAGATAAGACTTCAGACTTGTCCTTCTCCTCGCAGATAAGACTCTCTCTCTCTCTCATGCGCTACACAAGTGTGTGACTATGTGTTCAAATGAGGAGCACTTATCTCCTATTTATATTCTTTTGTTCACTTAAAATTTCACTCAACCAAGTTAGCCCCACTAAAATTGACTGGGTCGACTTCTCTAGGAAGACTCAAAACAACTCATTATTATATTCTCGAGGGTGCTAATGACCCAACCTACAACAGAGGGGTTTTACTCATGACTCTTTACTTACCTAGTAAAATATTAATGAATCTCCTAATAGGAACATTCAGGTACAATGAGATACAAATTATTCTCCTGATAGGAACATCGGGGTACAATAAGTGAATACAATTCAAAGTTACAATAATTCAACACTCCTGCTTAATGAGAAGGGTATTCTACAACAACAACAAAAACAGTAGTAGGAGAAGGAGATAGAGCATATTCAACATCATCAGGGTGATACATCTATAAATAATTGGAATCTTTTTCATCATCTTTGACATATAGTATTCATCTTCAATTTCAGCAGCAACAACATTTGGATCATTCGATCGACAACATCATCATCAGTATTTTATTCTTCTTCAATCAGCAACATCATCATCAACAATACTTTGACCATTTGATCAGCAACATCATCATCATTAATACTTTGACCTTTCAATCAGAAACATCATCATCAGCAACAGCAATACTCTGATCTTTTGATCAGCAACATCATCATCATCAACAACCTACAATCCACAATGCAAAGACGAAAGTATACAGATCACTTTAGGACTTAAGTCCAGGGATGATACAACCCACCACATTCTCGAGGACTAAAGTCACCGGATACTATTATGGGATAATCATTCCCTATCACTTTAGGACTTAATTCCAAGGATGATGCAATCCTACTACATTCTTGAGGACCGAAGTCACCAGATACTATTACGGGATAATCACGCCCTATCACTTTAGGAATTAAGTCCAAGGATGATGTAATCCTACCACATTCTCAAGGACCGAAATCACTGGATACTATTATGGGATAATCACTCCCTATAACTTTAGGACTTAAGTCCAAGGATGATGCAATCCTACCACATTCTTGAGGACAGAAGTCACCAGATACTATTACGGGATAATCACTCCCTATCACTTTAGGACTTAAGTCCAAGGATGATGCAATCCTACCACATTCTTGAGGACCAAAGTCACCAGATACTATTACGGGATAATCACTCCCTATCACTTTAGGACTTAAGTCCAAGGATGATGCAATCCTACCACATTCTCGAAAACCGAAGTCTTCGGATCACCTTAGGACAAGTGTCCAGGGATGATACAATCCTCCTTATTTCTCAAAGATAGAAGTCTACAGATCACTTAATTAGGACAGGTTTCCAAGGATGATACAATCCCACTGCAACATCAGCGCTCCCCCTTTCAAGGAAGGGCTTTTCGAACAACACCAAGCTTGTCTCGAAAGTATTCGAACTTTATTTGAGACATAGGCTTTGTCAACACATCAGCAACTTGTTCATCGGTACTCACATACTGGAGATTTCATTAGAGGAAATTTGAGGTCTAAAATGGGCCTCCTAAGGAAAATAATAAAATAATAGCTAAAATAAAAAATAATAGTTAAAATAATAAAATAATAGTTATTAATTTTGGAGGAAGAATGAAAAAAACTACTTTTTTTGTTCATATTTTTGACATATCTCTTTGTGGTTGTACTCAAATTTTGAGCGGGAGAGCTCATTGGATATGTCATTTAATTTTGCATCCAACAAGTACCCACACTGCATACTTTTGATGGACCCCGCTACCCCAAAAATAAGAAATACCTGAAAAAATGTGATGATGATGTCATCGTCACTTTTTTTCGGGAATTTCTTATTTTTAGGGTAGAAGGGTCCGTCAAAAGTATGTAGTGTGGGTACTCCTTGGATGTGGAATTAAATTCCACATCCAATGAGCTCTCCCACTTGGAATTTGAGTAAAATCCACAAGGAGATATGTCGAAAATACGAACAAAAAAAGTAGATTTCTTTTATGACAAATATGTCAATTCAACCATTATGGTTGACTCATTTTATTGAAATTCTATTGGTTCCTAAACTGTAACTCACAAAATTTATTGTTGGCGCATTTTCTTATAAGGCCCATTTTAGACCCCAAATTTCCTCTAATGATGGCTCCCTTCTGTATCATATCTCGAATGTAGAAATATAGAATTTTTATGTGCTTTGACATATCATGGAACAATGGGTTCTCTGCCATCTTTATACAGCTCTGGTTATCACATAGAATCACTGTGGTATCCAAATCTAGGTTAAATAGACATGCCATTAGCTTCCAAATCCATAGGGATTCACAACTAACAGAGCAAGCTGCTATGTATTCTGCTTCAACCCTGCTAAGAGAAACATTGGATAGTTTCCTACTAAACCATGAAATCATAGCAAACCCTAGACAATAACATCCACGTGATGTGCTTCTTCTGTCTGAGACAATTCTAGCCCAATCTGCATCTATGTAGCCATACAATATGTAGTCATGGTTTCCACCATAGTATATACCAAAGTCTATAGTTTCTTTCAGATATCTCATCACATGTTTTGCAGCTATGAGGTGAACACGTCTAGGTTGAACTAGATACTGACTCAAGGTGTTGACTGCAAAACAAATGTCTAGTATGGTATTTGTTAGATACATCAACGACCCAATAATTTGTCTTTATTGAGTAACATCCACTAACTCTGATGATTCATCAGCCAGTAACTTCAGGTTGGTATCCGTGGGTGTGGCCATGGCTTTATATTCCAACATATCAAATCTTTTCAAAAGTTCTACTGCATACTTTCCCTGATTGAGAAAGATTCCTTCTGAAATTTGCCACACTTCCAAACCTAGAAAATAGTGCATTAATCCAAGGTCTTTCATCTCAAATTCCTCAGCGAGCTTCTTCTTGCATTCTTTAATGTGTTTCTCATTCCCTGTCAGAAATAGATCATCCACATATAGTAATAGTATGACAGGTTCATCATTTATAACCTTCAAGTAAATTTTAGGGTCAAATTTTTTCTTGGTAAAGTCCAAGCTCATCAGGAAACTATCTATCCTTCCATACCAAGCTCTAGGATCTTGCTTAGGGTCGTACATGGATTTCTTCAACTTTCATACATGAGTTCGTCTGTCTTCAACTTAGAATCCTTGAGGTTGTTCTATGTATATTTCTTCCTCAATCACACCATTCAGGAAGGTTTTCTTTACATCCATCTAGTGTAAGTCCCACTTCATCATGGATGCAAGTGCCATGATAGCTATTATTGAATTATATCATGCTACTGGTGCAAATGTTTCTTTATAATCAATTCCCTCTTTCTGAGAGAAACCTATAGCCACAAATATTTCCTTGTATTTCTCTATACTTCCATTAGCTGCATGTTTTATCTTGTAAATCTACTTGGAAGATACCACACTATTGCCTTCTGGTCTGGGAACTATATCCCACACATCATTCTTCATTATTTTCTAGTATTCTTCCATCATTGCTTCTTCCCATTCTTTCTTTCGTACAGCTTCGTCATAGTTTGTAGGTTCTTGATATACAAGATCACACATCAAAGCTACATAGTTGGAAAATGGATTGGGCTCCTTGCTTATCCTTTTGGAGCCTTCTGAAGCTCCATAACTTTCTGCTTGTTGTATAATTTCTCTTTCCCAAGAAGGCTTTATCTTCCATGATATCTCCATTATGGGAGGTTCTTGTGGTTCTATCATATCATGATCTTTAGGTGTTTCATATTCAGGGAGGAATGTAGCCTCTACATTCTTGGGAGCTGCATCTTCCTCGTATACTTCTTCATGTTGACATTTTCTGGATCTCTTGAGAGCTGCTTCTTCATCGAATGTTACATCTCTACTGATTTCCATGTGATGGAATCCAGGAATGTAAATTTTGAATTCCTTGGATACTTCACAGTATCCAACAAATATTCCCTTCTTTCTGAAAGGATCCAACTTAGTTCTTTTATCTTTTGGTATGTGAACATATAATGGACAACCAAATATCTTGAGGTGAATTACCTCGGGATTCTTTCCCGTGAACATCTCTTCTGGAGTCTTGAATCCAAGAGCACTATGAGATATTCTATTCTGTACATCAGGGCCCTGATTTTAAGGAACCATAATTATTTAAAAGTGTATAAATGTTGGCGAATATTACCAATTCTTAAAACGACAACTATAAAATGATTGGCGATATTTTTCAAAAACTATTTTAATTTCCAAGGATGTTATATCGTTTATATAATAATTTGGCTTTTTTAAGGGTGAAAAAATTTTACCCGATCAAAATTGGGCGAAATGGGGCTTCAAAAAATGCAAAATGACGAATCTTTTTTGGGAGAAAAACATGGAAAAATAGCCCACTGGGCTCAAATTCGCCCCTAAAATTATCCTACATAGACAACAGTTCTTGTTGCTTCTTCCCATAGATGCATTGGAAGATCTTGATCATATATCATTGTCTTCACTACCTCCATGATGGTTCTGTTCTTTCTTTCTGCAACACCATTTTGTTGAGGACTATAGGGAGTAGTTAGTTCCCTTTTAATTCTAACATCGTTACAAAAGGCTTCAAATTATTTTGAAGTATATTCTCTTCCATTGTCTGATTGGAGTGTCTTTATTCTTTTGTTTGAAAGGTTTTCTATCAAGGCTTTGAATTCCTTGAATTTTTCAAACACTTCGTTCTTTGCTTTCAGGAAGTATATCCATGTCTTTCTTGAATAGTCATCAATAAATGTAATATAGTATTCAAAACCACTCAAGGATTGGAGGACATTGGACCACATACATCTGAATGAATTAATTCCAATGTACCTTTAGTTTTTGTTTCACTCTTCGAAAATGGATTCTTGATATTCTTTCCTTTTGCACATCCTTTGAAAATTCCTTCATGGTTGATCTTTAAGTCTGGTAATCCCGCCACTACTTTGTTCACATGAGGTAGTGATTTGTAATTTATGTGGGCAAGCCTTCTATGCCACAGTTCACTAGGATTAGTAGTCTCATGAACAAGGGTTATTTCTAAATGTCCCTTGAGTTTATGCAAGCCTCCTTCTTCCTCTTCGATGACAACTGCATCTTCAATTGAATTTCCTTTGGGACACATTAGTACTTGGCCATTGCAACTCTGTATCCTTTCTTATCTAAATATGATATAGAAATTAAATTCTTCTTTATACCTGGTACATATAAGACTTCCTTCATCTTTAGGGGATTTCCTTAATCAAGCTTGTAGCTTGCTTCACCAATTCCTTTGATTGGATATTGATAGTCATCTCCTAGAGATACTTTCTAAGGAGAGTTATTTTATTCAAGTTTTGACATAATTTTATTTTGTCCCGAAATTTTCATTGAAGCACCACTATCAATAAGCTAAGTGTCTTCTCCAGGTTTTACAGACCCAGAGAGTGCAGAGAATAGTACATACTCCTCTGCATCTTCTCTTGCTTTCTTTCTGGGATTCCCTTCTTCTTCTTCTTCTTCATCCTCATCTTCAGCTAGATGTGCATGATGTCTTATGTTGTTGTTCCTCTTCTTATATTCTTCTCTCTTCAAAGGACAATTTCTGGCAATGTGTCCTACCGTATCACAATGAAAACATTGAAAGCTAGAGTAGTCCCTCTTTGGGAGACTTTCTCTTGTTCTTTGGAACCTTCTGGGAGGTTGAGACTCCTTGTGGTTTCCCTTCTTGAAGTTGGGTTGACTTCTTCTTCTCTTGGTATGGGTGGCTAGGGCTTGGTCATCTTCCTTCAGTAGAGCTTCTCTATTGGCCACTCTAGCCTCCTCTTGAATACAATCTTCCCATACAATATCAAACTTCATGCTTCCCTTTTTGGCACACATCATTTAGATGAATGACTCTCGAGGTCTAGTGAGACCATTGGGAGCAGTCATAACCAACTCATCTTCATCAAGGTTGTCTCCAATAGCTTCTAGTTGTTCATTGAACTAGGAGACCCTTGTGAAATAGTCCTGGATGGATTCGTCATGGCTTATCTTTATGTTGACATTTCTACCTTCATACATCCTTGCTATGGCATCATACATTTATTTCAAAGTCTTCTCGGATGACACTGTTGAGGGATTAAGTGATCCTTGATATAGTCAACAATAATCCTTTGTGCCCTAATCAGATCCTCCGTGCTCTTATCCTTAGCTTTGGCCTCTCCAGGTTATGTAAATTCATCCTTGATATGTTTTTCAAGATCATTCTCCTTGAGAATGAGGCCCATTCTATATTTCCATTCTCTGTAATTCTCTATGCCTTTTAGTTTCTCCTCAAGCTTGGTCCTTGGGGCCATCTTGTCAGGAGATTACAAAAAATTGAAATTCTGGAAAATGAGAAACTGATCTTACCAGGAGATGCACTTGTCTGAGGCGAGTTTACTGGTGTGCTTGGTTTCAGGAGATCTCAAGTCTTTATCTTTCAAATCTGAGCTGTGAGATTCTGCAGTGCAGTTTTCTGGTTCTCTGGATTTCTGCAGTTTTATGGTCCAGTGTCAAACTAGGGTTTGAATTTTCTGTAGATCTACCCACTCAAAAATATCAATCTCAGGCTCAGTAGATGCGCTCTAGGAGGGTGCAACTTTCCATGCAATCAGATCTTCAAAAATAAAAAAATTCCTGAAACCCTAATTTCTTGTCTAAGAGAGAGAGCGATTTTCACCTTGTGAAAGTTGTCCTATTTAGGTTATCTTTGATACCATGTTAAGATTCCATATGCTAAGCTATATTATCAGCATTCAATTCAATTTCACAACAAAATCATATAGACAGGATCACTAAAAGAAACAATATCACAAGATCAACACATATTTACCCTGGGAAAAACCCAGCAAGAAAATCTTCCTCAATATAGATGATCAAAATATAAAAGATAATACTTCAAACTTTTCCTTCTCCTCCTTGCAGATAAGACTCTCTCTCTCTCTCTCTCTCTCTCTCTCTCTCTCTCTCTCTCTCATGTGCTACACAAGTGTGTAACTGTGTGTTCAAATGAGGAGCGCTTCTCTCCTATTTATATTCTTTCGTTCACTTGACATTTCACTCAACCAAGTTGGACCCACTAAACTTGAATGGGCTGACTTCTCTAGGAGGACCCAAAACAACTCATTATTATATTTCGGAGGGTGCTAATGACCCGACTTACAACGGAGGGGTTTTCCTCATGACTCTTTATTGACCTAGTACAATATTAATGATTCTCCCGATAGGAACATTGGGGTACAATGAGATACAAATGATTCTCCTGATAGTAACATTGGGGTACAATAAGTGAATACACTTCGAAGTTACAATAATTCAACAATCCCTACCCTCTATTTATACTTGAGGAAAGAGAGAGGTTACGAAGGTTGAGATATTTTGGGAAGTTGGGATAGTTATGATTAGGGATCCTACTGTCATCAACTAAACTTGTTTTATTATTTTAATTTTTTTATTAGGGCATTCATGACTATTAATACTAGAAGGTCGTGAGTGATACATTACTTTTATAAGGGAAACTCATGAATACAAACACTGATAATGTATTCATGGGTTGCAATGTCAATACTCGCAAATGATTTACGGGTTTCCATTTCAATAGTCGTGAATTCTCCATAATCATCTTATAAAAAAGAGGTCAATATGGCAAGGTGTCAATATATGAAGGAACATGTACATCTATAGGGATTTGGACACTTCCATCCATTTTTTCCTTTTCTGTACTGACACATTGAGTGTTAGTACTCTGACGGAGAAGTGCCATTTCACAGGATAACGCTCAATCACTTGATCCTTTGCAACAACAGTTCAATATTATAGATCCTTTGTGGAAACACTTTTATCTTCTTGATCCTTTGTAGAAGTAGTTTGATCTTCTCGATCCTTTGCATCACCACTTCTATATTATCGATCCTTTGCAAAACCACTTCGATCTTCTTGATCCTTTGTAGCAACACTACGATATTCTCTATCCTTTGCCATAGCACTTGGATCTTCTTGATCCTTTGCAGCAACACTTTGATCTTCTCAATCCTTTGCAGCAACACTTTTATCTTCTTGATCCTTTTCTACAACACTACTTGTAGTACACATGATCTCTTTGCGATATGATCAATCCCTATCACTTTAGGAAATATTTCCAAGGATTATGCAATCCTACATCATCCTACTTCCCTTAACGAGAAGGGTCCATAGTATCAACTAGCTGAATCATCTACAACTGAATGTAGATCTCATCCGAATGTGAATGCAGGACCTATCATCCTTAAGGATTCAATGTAGAGTATCCTCAATGTTAATTCTAAAACCATTCTCAAGCGAGTGTTATACTATGACCTCCGCATATAAATGTAGGTACACTCTCCATGCAAGAATAATGTATTCTACTGTAGATCTCATCCACATGTGAATGCAGGACCTGGCTTCCATAAGGACTCATCGTAGGGAATCCTCAGTGTTAAATATAGGACCACTCGCAAGCAATTGTTATACTACAGAATCCATAAATAAATGTAGGTACACTCTCCATGCGAGAGTAACATCTTCAGGACCATCCTCAACTATTAAGGACCACTCTTAGGATTAGAGTATTATTTTCCTGCAAGACCATCCTCAAGAGAGGATACTATCATCCACAAGTTAATGTCAGACCTCTTTAGCATCTTCAAGGGCACTTGTCCTCTTTCATACTAGGAGAATCACTACCATCCCATCATAAATGATAGTATCATCATCACTCCCCCTTTATAGGGAGGATATATATCTTCAACGTGCTCCCCTTTTGTCCAAGGAGGGCTCATATCTTCGACCTGTTCTTCCTTTCCAAGGAGAGTCTATGTCTTCGAACCGTTCCTCCTTTCCAAAGAGATTCCATATATTTGACCTGTTCTTCCTTTCCGAAGAGAGTCTATATCTTTGACCCATTTCTCCTTTCCAAGGAGAGTCCATATCTTCAACCTGTTCCTCCTTCCGAGAAGGGTCCATATCATCATCATTCCTCCTTGTGAGGAAAGCCTTTTCAGACTACACCAAACTTATCACATAAGTATTTAGACTTCACTTGATATAGAGGCTTGGTCAACACATCAACAACTTGCTCATTGGTACTCACATACTGGAGTTTTATATCTACCTTTTGTACCATATCTTTTATATAAAAATATCAAATTTATGTGTACTTTGATTTATCATGGAACACCAGATTCCCTTTCATCTTTACACAACTATGGTTGTCACATAGAATGATTGTGGTGTCCAACTCCATGTAAATAGGCCTGACATCGTTTTGCAAAGCCATATCGCTTCAAAACTAGCATAGTAATCTTCTATGTATTATGCTTCAGTCGTGATGAGAGAAACACTGAATTGTTTCTTACTAAGCCATGAGATCATGGTGGATCCCAGACAATAACATTCACCTGAGGTTCTCTTTTTGTCTGTGGAACTTCCTTCCCAATCTAAATCGATATGTCCATACAATCTGTAGTCATGATCTCTATCATAATATATTCCAAAGCCTATCGTACCCTTTAGGTACCTCATCACATGCTTTGCATCTATGAGGTGAACCCGTATAGGTTTAACTAGAAACTGACTTAAGGTGTTCATAAAAAATCATATATCTAGCCTTGTATTCCTCAGATACATTAGTGACCCAACAATTTGTCTGTACTGAGTCATGTACACTAACTATGATGATTCACCAGATAACAACTTCATGTTTGTGTCCATGGATTTACAATCCAACATATCAAATCTTTTCAATATTTCCACTACATAATTTCCCTGGTTCACAAATATTCCTTCTGGTCTCTTCCACACTTCCAGCCCAAGGAAATAATGCATCAATCCAAGATCTTTCATCTTGAATTCTTCAACTAGCTTCTTCTTGCAATCTATGATCTATTTCTCATTTCCTGTTAGAAATAGATCATCAACATACAATACTATTATGATGGGTTCATCATCCATAACCTTCATGTAAAGGCAAGGTTCGACTTTACTCTTGGTAAAACCCAAACTTTTCAAGAAGCTATCAATTCTTCCATACCAATCTCTAGGATCTTGCTTCAGTCCATATAGAGCCTTTTTCAACTTACATACATGAGTCACTCTATATTTTAATTCAAATCCTTGTGTTCGTTCGATGTATACTTATTCCTCAATCACACCATTCAGGAAAGTTGTATTTCCATCCATCTAGTGTAGAACCCACTTTATCATGGAAGAAAGTGCCATACGGTTCTGATGGAAGTGTACCTTGCTACTGGAGCAAATGTCTCTTCATAATCAATCACCTCTTTCTGAGATAATCCTCTGGCTGCAAATACTGCCTTGTAATTTCCAATACTTCCATCGCCTGCATATTTTATCTTGTAGTTCCATTTCAAATATACCACATTCTTGTTTTCTGGTTTGGGTACTATGTCCCAAACATCATTCTTCATTATTGACTAGTATTCTTCCGTAATTACTTCCACCCACTCTTTCTTCTGTGAATATTCCTCGTAGCTGGTGGGTTCTTGATCTAGAAGGTCACACATCAAATCTACATAAATGGAGTGTGTCTTTGATCTATTTCTTGTTCATGTGGAGCCTTTTGGAGCTCCATACTTTTCTTATTCATGTATAATTTCTCTTACCCAAGCAGGTTTTGTCTTTCTATAGATATCCATAGTAGGGGGTTCCCGAGGTTCTAGAGTAGCAGGTTTTGATGCTACTATTTCAGGAGAGGGTTCAGCTTCTACCTTTCTGGGAGGTACACCATCTTCATGTACTTAATCAAGATGACACCTTATGGATTTATTAAGATACATTTCTTCATCAAATGTCACATATATACTAATATCTATATGATGGAATCCTGAAATGTATATGTTGAAGGATTTGGAGAATTCATAGTATCCAACAAATATTTCCTTTTTTCTGGAAAAATCCAATTGGGTTCTCTTCTCTTTTGGAATATGCACATATACTGGACAACCAAATATCTTGAGATGGCTCACTTCAGATTTATTTCCTGTATACATTTCTTCAAGAGTCTTGAATCCAAAAGAACTGTGAGATAATATATTTTGCACATACACAACTATTCTTGTTGCTTCATCCCACATGTCCATGGGAAGGTCTTGGTCATGAATCATTGGTTTCACTACTTCCATAATGGTTCTATTATTTCTTTCTGTAACACCATTCTACTGGGGATTGTAGGGAGTGGTTAGTTCCCTCTTGATTCGAGCTTCTTTGTAGAACGATTCAAATGATTTTGAAGTATCTTATCCACCATTATATGATCTCAGTGTCTTGATTCTTCTTTCTGAATGGTTCTCTATCAAGACTTTGAACTCCTTGAATTTCCTGAACACTTTACTCTTGGTCTTCAAGAAGTATATCCATGTTTTTTCTTGAATAGTCATCAATAAATGTGACATGGTGTTCATATCCACTTAAGGACATGGATGGAATAGGACCACATACATCAGAATGAATCAATTCCAACATACCTTTAGTCTTTGTTTCACTTTTCAGAAATGGATTCTTGATGTTATTTCCTATTGCACATCCTTTGCAAGTTCCTTCGTGGTCAATATTCATATCTAGTAAACGTGTTACCACTTTTCTCACATAGGTTAATGATTTTTAGTTGATGCGAGAAATCCTTCTATGCCATAGTTCACATGAGATAGTGGTCTCATGGAAAAGGGATGTCTGTGGATGTCCCTTGAGTTTGTACAGTCCTCCTTCTTCTTCAACAATGACCACATCATCTTCAATTGTATTTCCTTTGGACCACATGAGTACTTGTCCATATATAAAATAAACTCTATACACTTTCTTATCTAGTGCTGAGATGGAAAGTATATTCTTTTTCAAACTTGGTACATATAGTACTTCCTTCATCTTCATGGAGGCTCCAAAGTCAAGCTTGTAGCTTGATTCACCAATGTCTTTTATTGGATGTTGATAGTCATGTCCTAAAGACACTTTTCAATGAGATTTATTTTCTTCAAGTATTTACAGATATTGCTTCTTCCCTATTATTTTCTTTGAGGAACCACTATCAATAACCCATGTGTCTTCTCCAGGTGTTATCCAGAGAGTGCAGAGAATAGTCCATATTCTTCTACAAATTCTTCTTTTGATTGTCTCTTTTGAGATATTTATTCTTCTTCTTCACCCTCATATTCAGCTACATGAGCATGATGTCTTTTGTTGGTGTTTTTATTCAATGGACAGTCTCTGTAAAGGTGTCATATCTTATGACAGTTGTAACATTGATATTTGGATTAGTCTCTCTTCTGACTATTATCTCTTTTCTTCTGAAACTTCTTAGGTGGTATATATTGCGTGTGGCTTTCCTTATTGAATTTTGATTGTTTTCTTCCCTTGGTATGGGTGGCTAGAGCTTGATCATCTTCATTGAGTAAAGATTCTTTGTTAGCTACTCTAGCTTCCTCTTGGATGCAATCTTCACATACAATTTCAAATTTCATACTTTCTTTTCTAAAACACATAGTCTGTATGAATGAATCTCGATGACTAGCTCATGTTCATCAAGGGAGTCTCCAATATCATCTAGTTGTTCCTTGAACTGGGAGACCCTTGTGAAGTAATCTTGAACTAATTCTCCTTTAATCATCTTGGTGATCTTAAGTTGCAATCTCAAATTCATATTTCTGTTGATGTTCCTTTCCTCATAGATTCTGGATAGGTCGTCATACATTTTCTTTGGTGTATCTTTAGATGACACATGAGGGATCAAGTTATCTTTAATAGAATCAACAATGGTCCTCATTTCCTTGATTAAGTCTTTCAGGTATTTCTCCTTAGTTTCATCTTTTTCTAGTTCCAGGAATTCATTCTTGATATACTTATCAATATCATGATCTCTAAGGATGATACTAATCCTATACTTCCATGCTTGGAATTTTTCAATGCCTTCTATCTTATCCTCAAGCTTAGTGCTTGGGGCCATCCTATCCAAGAGATCACTAAAAAATGAAATTTCTCAAAATGAAAAGCCAAACTTACCAGGAGATGCACTTTACTGAGGCGAGTTGGTTGGTCAACTTGGTTTCTGGAGATCCCAAATATTCACCCTTCAAATCTTTCTTGTGAGGTTCCAATTTCTGCAAAATTTCTGGTTCTGGTATTATACAGTTTTATGGTTAAGGTCCAAACTAGAGTTTGTATTTCCTAGTGATTCAACCACCCAAAAAACTTCGATCTAGGGCTCAATAGATGCGCTCCAGAGAGGCACAACTTTCTATGCAAGTAGATCTTCAAAATTCCAACTTTTGTAGAAACCGTAATTTCTTCCAGAGGGAGAGAGAGAGAGCTTATCCTTGTGAAAGTTGTCTATTCATACTAGCTCTGATAACATGTTAAGATTTCATATGCTTAGCTAGATATCATTAGTGTTTAATCCGAATTCACAATCATAGTATGTGCATAATCACTGAAAGAAACGCAATCACAAGATAGACATAGATTTATCTTGGGAAATCCTCAAGGGGAAGAAAACCCAATAAAAATTCCTCTGTATAATTTGTATAAGATAAAAACCCAAAACATGTATTCCTCCTCCTTTCTGGTATGTCTCTCTATCTCTCTCTCTCTCTCTCTCCTATATGCTATACACAAGTGTGATTCTATGTTCAAATGAGAAGAACATCTACTCTATCTATGCTCTTTTTGTTAACTAACTTTTAACCTAATCAAATCATCCCCACTAAACTGTTTTGGTCGATTTCACCTAGGAAATCACAACACGATATTTTATTATACTCATTAGGGTATTATTGACCTGATTATAATGGAGGCTTTACATCATGACCCTATGATGACCAATTACAATAATAACATCCCGACGGACGAATAATAACATCTCCCTTAGGGTACATCAGTAAAATACATTTAGAATATCCTTTGAAGTTACAATACTTCAACAAGATCTAAGACATAGTGGGATTCCATTTTATCCCATGTTTTTGCTTCCTTATTAGCACCACATTAGACTTGTTGTTTAACACCTACAACCATATCCAATTGTGTGCTAATATATTTATTATATCAAATTTTGATAATTATTTATTAATTTCAATTGTTCTCATATATCATTTATTTCATAGTCCTAAAATTACTGAAATTAATTGCATAGTATTTATGAAGAAATTTAACAAATACATACAACATTTATCCAAAGCAGTAATATCATCATATATATTAAATTTCCATGAAAATATCATTAAAAATTTCCAATATATATAGATACATATAATAATTATAACATGAGAATTATCTTTCATCAAAATAAATGAAATTATAAAACATCATCGCATCAATAACCTATCATACATATCACCATATTAAGGTTAAAAGAACAAGTGAAAATTATATATATATATATATATATATATATATATATTGAAAATACCAATATTACAAGAAATATATTTTTTGATATTCATATATAGAAAATTCNACAATAATCAAAGTTTATATGTCAACATGAATCCACCATGTAAATCAAAATGAACCAAAATGACCCAAAATGTAATATGAACTTGGATAATCACAAAAATAACAATATGTGTCTAGTGGGATGGAGAAAGAAAAAAACATCCACAATATCAATAGTAGTAGCATCATCCTCTTCCTCATCCTCATCGTCATCATATACCCCAACATCATATCCATCATCATTTTCATTTGATCCATTTGCATCATTATCAACAATATCTTTCACTATTACATTGGTGACAACATAATCAAGATCATCACCTAAGTAGTAATCTTCACCATTTTTCTACAAATACCAAGAAATTATCAATTTAAAGCATGAGTATTAATTTCATTGCATAATGCATAATCTGTGTTATATTGCAAATATTAGTGTGATAATTTATACATTCACACGAGTTTTCCAACCATGAATATAAACATAAGGTCATCGACATATAATAACCATGCATATCAAGTGTATCCACAACCATGCACACACATGCATACACACACATGTACATCATAAATTTTCATATCAAAATAGAAGAAGACATAGAGGCAAGGAAAATAGACATCCCAATGATTATATATAAAGTGAAGAAAAATATGATATCACATATATTATTTTCTTTGAACCATATTTTTTCCTAATGTTTATACACACACACACACACACACACACACACACACACACACATACACACACACAATGTTATTCAATATATATATTCAATATCATATTAACCATGGTTTTCATCTCTCAATCAAGTTCATGAATTGTTTACATTGTAATCTAAGAGTAAATTTAATATAACATGCTTGATAACATCCCCTCATAAAAATGACTAAAATAATATGGTGATATATATAGTTTTTAACATGATAATCATATCATTGGTATAACAATCGCAAATATTCATTGAAGTCATGTTATCTAAGAACTTGCAGGAGGTAACAGAACTCAATTCCATTACTTGGAATTTGGTTGGTATCCCTAAATAGGCATCCAAAGCGAGTTGAAACTCACCACAACTAAAAAATCGAGGTTTGAATGGACAAAAAGTGAGATAAGTTGAATTTGTTACATCCAAGTACTACAAGGGACATCCATGCTCGGTGGTTTCTTGGACCAAAACTTGTCTATTTTGATGGTTTTTTAAACTAAGGTTTTTCTTAGTGATGTGGATTGCATTTTTTGCGTGATAGGATAAGATTTTGAAAATGTGTCGAACGAGTGCATGGGCATCGCATCCACCTCACCCTTTCCCAAACATAGTTGTAGGAGGGGATGAAACTAAATTATGTTGGTCGGTTTGGATTTTATGCCCTCGGTTGAAATTTGTTTGGTGTCCCTTAATTCCCTTTATAAGAGAGAAGAAACTCACTATAACTTGAAATCCATGGAATCGATCGAAAAAATATCAGTTTAGTTGGATTTGTGACATCTGAGTACCACTAGTGACACCCATGTTAGGTGGTTTAATGGACCAAAAGTTATCTATTTTGTTAGTTTTCTAAACTAGGGTTTTTCTAACTAACGTGCAGTGCAATTTCTGTACAATAGGATAAGGTTTTGAAAAATGTACCCAACAAGTTTGTGGGAATTACAGTCATATTTCCATTATCAAAACAACCTTGCAGGAGGCAACGAAACTAAATTTCATCGCTCGGTTTTGTATTTATGCTCCATGTTGAAATTTGGTTGGCGTCCCCTAATGGCATTTGTAAGAAATATGAAACTCACCATAGCTTGAAAACCAAGGCTTTGATGGGCAAACAGTCAGTTTTGTTGGATTCACAACATCTGATTACTGCTAGAGACACCCCTGTTTGGTGGCTTCATGGACCAAGCATTGTATATTTTAACAGTTTTCTAAACCCTAACTAGGGTTTTGTTGAGTGACATACAGTGCAATTTCTGCACAATAGACCAATATTTTGAAAAATCTGTCGAGTGAGTGCATGGGAATCACATTCATCTCACCATTTCCCAAACACACATGAAAGAGGTAACAAAACTCAATTTCATTGCTCAATTTTATTTTTATGCCCTCAGATGAAATTTGTCTATTGTCCCTGAATGGCCTTGAGAAGCGAGATAAAAATCACCATAACTCAAAACCGAAGCTTCGATTGACAAACAATTAGTTCCATTGGATTCATGAAATCCAATTACCACTTGGGACATCTTCGTATTGTGGCTTCATCGACTGAATGTTGTCTATTTTAACAATTTTCAATACTAGGGTTTTGATGATTGACGTGCAGTGCAATTTATGCACAATAGGATATTATTTTGAAAAAATTCCCCAATGAGTGTGTGGGAATCTCATTCATATCTCTCTTTCCCCAACACATCTCCAGGTGGTAATGAAACTCAAGTTCGTTTCGTGGTTTGTATTGTATGCTCCTGGTTGAAATTTTCCTAGTGTCTCTAAATGACTTTGGGAAGTGAGAAGGAACATACCATAACTCGAAAACCAAGGATTCGATGGAAAAATTGGTAGTTCCATTGGTTTCATGACATCCGAGTACTACTAGGGACACCTCTATCTGGTGGCTTCATGGACCGTATGTTGTCTATTTTGAAGGTTTTCTCAACTAAGGTTTTGCTTGATGATGTGTAGTGTAATTTGTGCAAAATAGGGAAAGATTTTGAAAAATGTGTTGAGTGAGTAGATGAGAATTCCAGTCATATCTCCCTTTCCCAAACACAATTGTGGAAGGAAACAAAATCAATTCCATTGCTTGGTTTGGTTTTGATGCCCCTAGTTGAAATTTTCATAGTGTCCCTAAATGACCTTGAGAAGCAATATGAAACTTGTCATAACTTGAAAATTGAGGCTTCGATGGAAAAACCATCAAATCCACTAGATTTGTGACATCTGAGTACCACTCAGAACACCCCTACTTGATAGTTTTATGGATCGAAATTTGTCCATTTTGACGGTTTTTTAAAATAGGGTTTTACTTAGTGACGTGCAATGCAATTTTTGCACGATAGGTTAAGATTTTTAAAAATGTTCCATGTGAGTGCATGGGCATCACAATCATCTCGTCCTTGCCCAAAAAAACTTGTAGGAGGAAATGAAAATGAATTTGATTGCTCATTTTGGTTGTTATGCCCTTAGTTGAAATTCTTTTGGTGTCCCTTAATGGCCTTAGGAAGCAAGATGAAAATCGCTATAACTCAAAAATCGTGCCTCTGATGGACAAATTGCTAATTACATTGGATTAGTAACATTCGAGAAACACTAAGTACACCCTTGTTCGATGGATTCTAGACCAAAATGTTTCTATTTTTTTAGTGTGAGAATTGATTCACAATATGATATAGGAGCCAAGGAGATTCTCACAATTCAATATTACACACAAATTATGCACAAAACAACAGAAATAGTGAAAATAACATACAAAAATGAAGTCAATAACTGATATGATTATGAATTTCCAACATGTAACTATTTCCATATCAGATATATATTACAATAGGGAAAAATCGTGAGGCCTTGGAGGCCACCTGGATGCATACAAGTGTGAGACCATGATTTGACCCTCAAACCCCCCTAAGTGGACCAATCAGATTCATAATCATCCCAACCGGTCAAGAATGCAAGTGTGAACATGGTTTAGGCATGATGGAAGATAAATCGAGGCATTCTAGGTGTGAGTGAGAACATGGGTGAGTGGGAGTGTCTATAAGGAGGCAATAAATTCCCAAGGAAGGCCAAAAACCACCACAAACATGCACCAGTGCCTAATGTCAAACATATTCCCTGAATATAGGGATGGGGGAGTGAAACAAGGCTGATATTTCATCAATGAGGGCTCCATTATATCAAAATGATCAATTTATATCACCTCAACTGTTAAAATGATAAACCAGGAGCACCTCAACTATCACTAAATGATCAATATCCCTAAGTCTAGACCATAGAACAAGGCATGGAAGAAAATGAAATGTTTATAAGTTATATGATCATGGTACTAAGGTGGATTATCTCTATAACACCCCCCTTTAATCCTAACTTAGTACAACTTATCCAAAATATTATTGAGGCCTTGGCAACTAAGGCTCAAGTCACCTCATACAACAAAAAATTTATTTGTCCATAACAACCAAGATAAGGAGGAAAACCACATGGGAACAAAACCTCCCCTCAAAAATGGAAATGGAGCAAAAAATTTGAATTTGAATGGAAGCCATCACCATGTACCACCCACTCCAAGAAGGGATCTCATATAGGTGAATGTATTCTATGTGAATATCTTGGTGAAAATGTCAGCAGTTTGCTATGCAAATGGGAAATATTGCAACGCTATCACTTGATCATGCACTAAGCTCTAGATGTAATGCATGTGTATATCAATGTGTTTCATCCTCTATCTCTACATTGGATCAGTGGAAACATTGATTTCACTTTGATTGTCACACCAAATGACTGTGGGTGAATCAAATGCAACTCCAAGTTCCCCAAGAATACCTTGCAACCACACACAATGTGTAGTTGCGTTCACTGCTCCTCTGTATTCGGCCTCATCTGAAGAGAGGGACATGGTGTGTTGTTTCTTGATTTACCAGCACATGGGACCATGTTGAAGCATGAAGACATAACATTAAGTGGACTTCTTGTCATTGGGATCTCCAACCCAATCATAATTAGAAAATCCAACTAGTTCTAGTGGAGAACTAGAAGATAGTGTACCTCGAAGTGTCTGGTTCCTTGCACATAGTGCAAGATCCTCTTGGGTTCCTTCCAATGTATCTCATGAGGTTGCTGCATATATGTAGCAACATCACCTACGACATATGCCAAATATGGTTGGGAGTTTGTAAGTGTTGTAGAGGAAAGTTTCCTATGGCTAGGTTTTAAGAGGCCATCAACGTATTGGTGTTGAAAGAGAGATGCATATAGTTATGCAAGTATATATAAGAAATATTTAGAGATAATTATAGTCCATACCTAATAAAATGAAGGCTGGTCCAATATTTCTCTAGCCCTTCTCCTTCTCCTCTTCCCTAAGAGACATGCAAAACAAGTTATACCTTCCTCAAACCAAATAGACTATATGAAAGGAGATTATGTTCAGTAAAACATGAAATCCTAAGCTGATATACATCATCATATAATCAAAACAGAGATTCAAATACATATTGAACAATGATTTTAGAAGAAGAAGGACATCACATCTTTATTAATCATGGAAAAAGTACAAATATACCTTCTCTTCAATTTGGGCACCTCACAAAACCTTGATCTGGTTCTATTGATTCTCTTCTCCAAGGAACTCAGCCTCCAAGCTCTGCAACACAAGAATATAGCTTCTAGGGAAAAGGTGGGGGGAATGAGAGTCCCAATTCCTCCAGCATAACAATGAAAATATTCAAGTATCCTCTCATGGAACTTATCCCTCTCTTATGTAGTGTTTTGAAGAGTTAGGGGTGAGGATAGGATCAGTTACAAATGAAAGAGTCAGTTGCTTAACCACCCAAACTACCTAAATTTCGAGAAACATCTTTTTTTGACTTCTATAGGAAAAACACGTGATTTTCAGTGACAACAGTCACGTACATACACGAGTTTCCATGTCAATAGTCGCATATGCAAAAGGATACGTGAGTTGCAATGAAAATATTCGCATATACAAAGGTATATGTGGGTATAATATAGAACAAGCCACGTACAACACATGGGTTTCCTTAAGGAAACTCACATATACATAAAAAAATATCATTTTTAGGATACTTTTGCCCATTTTCATACTTTGGTGTCTTCTTCAATGTTTTAGCAGACTTAGATATATTTCCAATAGTGTAGAGAAGAGGTAAAACGAAGTTACAAAACTCTAGATATGGATACTCCAATATAGGGTTTTTTTTCAGTGACTTTCATGAGGTGTTGTCATGGAAGTGTCGACATGCAACAAAATCACGGGAAAGTGATCATAGGTAGAGATGTGTCATTTTGATATATAACATATGCCCCCTAATGAATGAGGTTAGAGGGGAAGACGATAGTTGAAATACATTATAAAGGAAACAATTGAGTATGGAGAGAGCAGAGAATCCAAGATCAAAAGGCTCAAACAAAGGTATCTAGAGGAGAGATAAATGTCAAGCAAAACTGATCTTTGGGACATACAAGACCATATACAAATGATCACCATAATAATATAGGAGGATCCAACATGTGTATAACTGATGTAACTATCATGGTCTCTCAATATGCAGAAAGGCAGCATATCAAATCTAAAGGATTCATGGCCACAAATGAACAAGGCGGATCCATGCTCAACAATCGATCATAGCCACAAAAATACAAGGTGGATCTATGTCTCAACAAAATGTCATATGAAGTGTGATAAGGTCTTGCACAACTCGGGCTATATAAAAAAGATGATGATGCTATTGTCGACCCAAGGTCTTCAATCCAAACCACCCAAAAGGTACGAATCCTAACCATGTGACTAAAGGATCTACGGTCGGACATGGAGGAAACTGTTTGATTACTGGTCAATGATGAGAATCATTGACAAATATGATGGAAACCACCATTAATGAAAATGGCCCCCAAGTTACCTACTACATTCTAACAAGTGTAAATACAAGGAAATGAATTTGAACACTTGAAGAATCCATTAAATAGGAGATAATAAGGTATTCCAACTACCCAATAGCGAGGGAAATTGCCACTGATGACTGCAATCCCCAAGGTACTATCATAAACTCTAAATCTCATTCCCAAAGCAAGAGTTGTTGCAGTCAATAGGAAGAGATCCATTGGAAGGAAGGAATTAAGAAATCCTTCATCATCCAACACAAGGTAAGTCAGAGACTAATTGGATCTAGAATTGGTACAGAATTTCATGACAAGGACCGCCGAAGACATGATGTAATGAACTGATTCCAAGAAATGGCTGACACAAAAGGTCAAGGAAACTGTAGAATGGATGACAAAGGTTTATCCTTGAACAGTGAGCATGACACAAAAGTGACTAAGGCATATTTTGACTTAAAAGGCACCAACGAAAAAAATATACAATGTAGGAGACATTGACATATTCCCTATATAATTGGAAAAGATACCCACTAGAGGAGTAAAAACTCTGAATCAGGATAAGGTCAAAAACTAAGACCCAACTGTTGATAGACTCAAAACTAGTGCTTTGTTCAAGGAAACAATACTTGCTTCCATGATGTAAAATACATGTGAATGAACTTCCCTTCCCTCTTTCTTGTAAAGGTTTAATGAGTCCAAGAAAGCCAACTCTGGACCTTCTTTATTTTTGGCAAGCTTGAAGAAGAGACAAAAGAATGCTTGATAAAGCACTGATTCGTGGATTTTACAAGCCTAAATTAGTGAATGCTCGATGGTGTTTCATAGTTTGAGAGTCTGAAAACTCCAAAGAAGACTCTAGGGGGGTGATTTTTCGTAAAGTTAGTCTCCTAAGTCTGAAAAATTGTAAAACAATACAAAGGAGAATCTCTTAGCCCAAGTGAACTAAGGTATGTATTTCTCGCAGTTAGTCGACAAGGTCCGAAAAAGGGGTAAACTATCACCAGACCGACGCACCCTTAGAAGTGGCATGTAGCCTGATTTTAACAAGTGTGAAGGAAGGAAATATCACTCGAAAATATCCATTTGATTACGAGAAATGGGGCTTACAACAGTAAACTTGATGCTTTGTTCTTTATCTTTTAGTGAGCATGATAAAGACATAAAGTACGCTCATAATATTTTTCATGTTTTAGTCCAGAGCATGAAAAAGAGAAAACCAATCTCATACCAAGTGTTCCTTTTATGTAAGTTTAGTCCCTTAGGTCCAGAAAAGTGATAAACCTATGCCTGAGAATACTCTTCTAAATTCCGAAGAAAAGAGAGTATTCATTTTTCCGAAGTAATCCACAAGGCTGAAAAAAGGGGTAAACTTATACTTGTGTGGATGATTGTTCAATTTACCTTAACGAGTCTGAACAAACAAGTTAACCTGGAAATCTAGTCAATTTTAAGGAGTCATACCAGGGATTAAAGATAACTCCATGTCTTTCTCATCAATTTTTAATGAGTCCAAAAAATTCAACTCATGGCCTCCTTATTATTTTTAACGAGCTCTAAGGAGAGTAGAAAGAGTGCTCTAAATGTGAGGAGAAGAGTGTCAAAGGCAGGTGAAACTAGTTCCAAGTGCAAGAAACAAACCTATGCATAATGCAAGGAAAGCAGGAAAGATAAGGACACTCATGGAGTGTCTCATCCAAGTAAAGGATGTCAAGTTGTAAAGGCAAAATGATACAAGGCTGAGCGATGATGAGAGTGAAGATGAAGGCTTATACAACAAAGTAAAATCATGAAGGCTGGCATCGGGCTCATAAGCGCGAGCAGGGTACATGCAAATGTAATTACAGCTTGAACAACAAGGAGATGTTAGTAAATAGTTGGGAATCCAACTTAAAATCTCATTTCCAAGAAACAACAACATCAAAATCACATTAAGAAGAAAAGATCCGATGTAGGTCACTTTGGAAGAAACGCATGCAATTTTTTATCTTCTACAAAAGGTGTAGTCAAGGCGGAATCAACCAAAGAGGACTCTATTGTGCCAAGGCCCAAGGATTTAAAATCCATAAGATCAACCTCATAAGAAAATTAAAACTCAAGTAGGGAGATAGAGTCTACAGGAACAAACTAAGTATCATGGTAGTTGAAAAATTCATAAGAAAAGTCAAACTCGTCAGAATCACTGACTTGTTGTTCAAAGGAAGAGTCAAAGGACTCAACAAGACAAACATAAGGAGATCGACCAATGGAAAGATAAGGCTTATGAATAAAATCAGGGTTATACTTAGTCACAACTGAACCGACATCCATAAGAAGGCCAGACTATATCAAAGACTCTAGGAAGAATTCATCTGAAGGAAGGAGATCATCCGAGATAAGACACATGTCTAAAATTTCAAATGGATTGACAGAGTGGAGAGCAGGCTCCACAGTCTGTATAGGATGAATCATTTGGTCACCTGTTGGGACCAAGTCTGAAGAAGGTAAGAATGAAAACAATAGCTTCTTCTTAGTAGCCATTGAACGCAAAGGACATGAGGCCACATAGCTCACCCGTGCCAGGGTACTGTCTATAGAAACACTGGAAATCAATAAAGGAAAGACCTGGCCTCTAGTTGGTTCAGGAAACGGATCAAGAAAATCCAACTAATAGATAGTGACGATTTCTTCTCCATGATTAAAGTACATCACACAAAATAATGTTGAAACCAGAGCTTGCATGGCATAGACATAATCACATCCAAGAATCATATTGAAGTCCAATGGGACTTCTATCACCATGAAGTCAACTAAGATGGTCTTCCCACCCAAAGTAAGAGGTGTTTGAGAAATAATTACCAAGGCTATACTAGTTCTTCTATCAAAGACCGGTAACTAACTAGTAGTCGACACAAAGATGTGAGATCCCATGCCTCGCCAAGAACGAGAATACAAAATACTAACTGAGGATCCTTCATCAACAATAAAACGAGCAATTGTGTATTTACCAACTTTGACCTTTATATGGAAAGGTGCATAAGAAGGAAGGCACGACTCAACTAGGCTATCCCAATCAAAGGAATCAATCTGATAGCTTGGTGGGGTTTCATCCAAAGCGACTTCAATCCCCCCCTGTTCAGTAAGTTCTGAACTGGCAGTGAAGAAAATGTGACTAGCAAACACTTCACTCTCCAAAGGAAGAGTGGGATTGATCAACAATTGAACCGATTCAACCGCTTCATGAAAGTCACTCTTCGAAGGGAGAGTGGGATTGACCAAAGATGACATCGGTTCAATCACATAAGGGTCAATCTATGAAAGAAGAGTGGGATGAACCAAATACTGGGAAGGTTCTACCACTAGATCAGCCAAAGGTTGAGTAGGTTGTTGAGAAACTATAGGTTGTTCAAGAGAAGGAAATCCTTGAGTCTCGAACCACACTCTTGACACCTCTACGATAGTAGAGCAGTGGTGAGTAAGATGAACTCCCTCACATAACTTACGAGGGAACTTAAGTTTACACTTTGAACGACCAGTTTTCTCAATGGTGTCAACATGACTAGTAGTGGATGAATGTTTGCTCTGAGTATGACCTAATGAGGCTAAGCATTTTCCCCCAACATGACCACCAGAGGTTGGGTGACTGGGTTCAACCTGACTAAGAGAGGCTAGTTGTTGAAAAACTTTAGGATGTTAAAAAATGGGATGACTATGAAACAAAACTCTTCGTACCTCCATGATGGAAGGGAATTTTTAAGTAAGGTGGTCTCCATCACAAAGCTTACAAGGAAACTTGGGCTTGTGTTTTGAACGGTTAGTCTTTTCAATAGCATCAACATGACTAGCAGTGGCTGGCTGTTTGTCCTCAACATAGACTACAGAGACTAAGAGACTGCCCCCATCATGACCTTTAGAGGCAGAGAGACTGGGTCCAACATGACATGTAGAGGTTGGACATGAAGGATCAACATGATTTGCAGCAGTTGCATTTGTGACCCCGACATGACCTTCAGAGGCTGGGTGGATGGATCCAACATGACCTCTGGAGGTTGGATGGGGAGGTTCAACTTGACCTACAGAGGTTGAATGGGTGCCCTCAACATGAACTACATAGGCTGAGTGGTTGGATCAAACATGACCTGGAAAGGTTGGAAGGATCCCACCAGCATGATCAGTAGAGGTTGGATGGTGAAGATCAACTTGACTTGTAGAGATTGAGTTCTTAGATCCAACATGACTTACAAAGGATGGATAGGTGCCCCCAACATGAACTACAAAGGCTGAGTGGTGAGGTTCAACTTGACTTGCAGAGGTTGAATGGGTTCCCCCTTACTTATGTGTCTTCTTCCTATTCCTCCTTCTTTTATTCCTTTTACACTGTCAGTTACTAGTATCAGTATTTTCACCACATGAAATAGAATGAGGAGGAGAAGAAGCTACAACTGAAGGGGAAGTAGTGTTTTGATTCCTTGATATACGGAGCTTACTTGAGAAGCATCAGGAGCATTGAGTATAGGAGTGGAAAAAAACCACACTGGTAGCCCTAGGGTGAATCTAGGAAAATTCAAGGTGGGCATCAAAGGAACACCAACATTCCTTCTGAGAGGAATAGTACAAGGATTTCCCAACATGGGGATCTCTTGGTTGGTGTTCAAATGGGTATTAGCCATAGTTTCAAGCAAGGAAACAAAGTCCGAGGTCGACAGGAAACCAATAGTACAAAGAACACACCACTATAAAAATACCTAATTATTAAGCTGGGAAAACAAAGATTCCTTCCAAAGGAAAGTCTCAAATGATGAGGGACCAAAACTAACTAGTGAAGAAAGGAGATTAGTTACTTCACATCTCATGAAGAGCCCTCTGGGTGCAAGCGCTAGAATCTCCCAACCGCCCTCCCAAATTTTCTACCGAGGTTACCTTCCAAGTCTACCCTAGGTGTACTAGAAATAAGCTTCCAATTCCACCCATGTAAGATCGTAGCAGACAATATACTAAGGCTACAAAAATCCTGGAGAAAGCTTGGTGGAACAGTCGTCAATCCAGCCAATGCACATGGGTAGGGTAGAAAATCCTAAAACCCAAATAGTACTAGGCACCACACATGGTCGAGAAGAGGTATTGGATGAGTCCCCAAAAATGCACCAACTCTGGTGTATGCTTTACTGAGAAGTGGACGGGTATCTCCAACACCTCAGTATCACACGACCTCATGCTTGAAGGCTGTGTTAGAAGAGATTTTTGGTGTCTTTCCCAATGAAATTGGATTTCCTAATAGATAGGAATTTATGTTTGAGTTTGAAGTTTTGGGAAGTTAAGATATACCTAACCTAAAACACTAGCCTAGACTAGTGTGTGTCGTCCCTAGAAACAAACTGTTACTAATAAATTTTAAATATTAAGCGTTTATTTTAAAGGGTTGTTAATTACTCAAAGGGGGCGGTGAAGGTGAAACCAATGGTGTTTTGAATCAATGTCAAAACAAAATGACTAAGCAAAGAGAAATGAAATGCAAAAAGAAAAAACTATTCTCTTTCTTTTTCAAATAGAAACTTGAAAGCCACAAAAGAACAATTCTTTTTTTATTTTCAATAATCAAGATATGAAATGCATTAAAGACAAAACCCTAATCTACATTCATATTAAACAACTATATGTTCTTTTTCTTTTTCTTT
Organism: Pseudotsuga menziesii; assembly: GCA_001517045.1. Taxonomy (NCBI): domain Eukaryota; kingdom Viridiplantae; phylum Streptophyta; class Pinopsida; order Pinales; family Pinaceae; genus Pseudotsuga; species Pseudotsuga menziesii. The sequence continues at coordinate 163,442 of LPNX010443763.1, forward strand.
TATAAATTAAAAATAAAAACTACCTACAAAATAAAGTATGCAGATAATAAGAACCAAGCAAAAGCAACTTTGATATACAACCACCAAACAGACTCTAGAATGCCCTAAAGTCAGTATAAACCCTACTTGGAAGGAAGGCTTGCATAAGAGACAAGTCAACTATTTTGGCACAGTGAAGTGAACCAACAAAAGAAGAAGGAAACAAATACCAATAAGCTTCTAAGTTCAGACAAAGATCACTAACAGAGGTTGACCAGAAACATATGCCAAAAATCATGCCAAGCAAAGGGGTGGGGGGGGATGAGAAAAGATTAAACCCTGATGCTACAAAAATAATTACCACATAGATAAAAAAACACCCAAAATGGATGACACTAACTCCCTGGAGTCATGCACCTGTGGAGGACCCCAAAAAGCCTACCAAACAGCCCTCAAACAACAACAAAAAACACAAAAAGAGGAAACAACAATGTTTAGGGGCATACGCTAGTTTCCCTACTGACAGGTCACATGTCATACATGGGTTGATAGTATAGCAGGTCATGTGTACAAACCAGACACGTGACTATGGAGTCTGCAACTCATGTATGGGTTGGAAAAGGCCCAAAAAATCCAAAAACTGTCTTAGGAAGGCAGGGGAGGTGTACTATCAGACTAAGAAGGTGTTCCTAAGTGGAAAGAAGGACTTAAAAACTTGCAAAAGAATGGAAGAAAAACAGAGAAACCACAAACAAACAAGGATCTCCCCAGTGGAGTCACTAGTTATGTTGTAGAGGAAAGTTTCTTATGGCTAGGGTTTAAGAGGCCATCAACGTACTGGGGTTGAAAGAGATATGCATATAGTTCTGCAAGTATATATAATAAATATTTAGATATAAGTATGGTCCATACCTAATAAAATGAAGAATGTTCCAAGCTTTCTCTATCCCTTCTCCTACTCCTCTTCCCCAAGAGACCTGCAAAACAAAATTATACCTTCCTCAAACCAAATAGACTATATTAAATGCGATTATGTTCAGTGAAAAATGAAATCCTAAGCTGATATACATCATCATATAATCAAAATAGAGATTCAAATACACATTGAACAATGATTTGGGAATAAGAAGGACATCACATCTTTATTAATCATGAAAAGAAGTACAAATATACCTTCTCTTCAAGTTGGGCACCTCACGAAACCTTGATCTGGTTCGGTTGCTTCTCTTCTCCAAGGAACTCAACCTCCAAGCTCTGCAACACAAAGAGATATCTTCTAGGGAAAAGGTGGGGAAAATTAGAGTCCCAATTCCTCTAGAATAACAATGCAAAGATTCAAGTCTCCTCTCATGGACCTTCTCCCTCTCTTATATAGTGTTCTGAAGAGCTAGGGGCGAGGATAGGATCAGTTACAACTGAAGGAGTCAGTTGCTTAACCACCCAAACTACCCAAATTTCAAGAAACATCCTTTTTGACATCTATAGGAAAATCATGCAAGTTTCAGTGACAACAGTCCCGTACATACACGGGTTTCAATGTCAATAGTCGTGTATGCAAAATGATACGTGAGTTGCAGTGACAATAGTCGTGTATACAAAGGTATGCATGGGTATCCTATAGAACAAGTTGTGTACAACACGTAGGTTTCCTTAAGGAAACTCATGTATACATCAAAAGTATCATTTTTAGGGTAGTTTTGGGAATTTTCAGACTTTGGTGTCTTCTGTAAATTTTTAGCTGACTTAGATACCTTTCTAACGGTGCATAGAAGAGGTAAAACGAAGTTACAGAACTCCATATATGGGTCCTCCAATATAGGTGTTTTTTCAGTGATTTTCATGAAGTGTCGACATGCAAAAAAATCATGGGAAAGTGATCACAGGTAGAGATGTGTTATTTTGAGATATAACACTAAGATAGAGTATATTCCCAACTAGTTTTATGTACAACGAGTTTTCCACCAGTGGAGATGCACTAAATTCACCTAGTTTTATACCTGAAAAGAATGGGAACTTGGTTTCCTTACATTCATCTATTTTAAACTTCAATAACAGGTCTGCAGCATACTTTTTTTGGTTGACCTTGATCCCTGCTTCAAATTGCTCAATTTCCAATCCAAGAAATTGCTTCAACGGTCCAAGATCAATCATGGAGAATTCCCTGTGTAAAGAAGACTTAGTCAATCCAATTTCTTTAGTGCAGCTATCTGTAATCAAAATATCATAAATATACAACACTATGACCTGCAATAATTCACCAACATGCTACAAATAGATATTAGGATCAGATTTACATCTTTCAAATCCAAGCGAGAGGAAAAAATTGTCCATATTGGCATACCAAAACTTGGGGGCTTGCTTGAGGCCATAGAGATACTTCTTTAACATGCATACAAGTGAAGGATACTCAATGAAACCTTTAGGTTTCTCAATATATATTTCCTATTGAAGTTCACCATGAATAAATGCACTCTTCACATCCATGTGGTGAACCTTCCGGCGCTTAGCTGCAGCAATGGCTAAAACTAGTCTAATAGAGTCCATCTTTGCAACTAGTGCAAATTTCTGTGTATAGTCCACTCCTTGGAATTGAGAGAAGCATTTGGAAAGAAAAATAGAATTATACTTGATATATGAACCATCATATTCCACTTTGGTCCTATAGACCCTCTTGCACTGCCCTAGTTTCTTCTTGGAGGGAAAGGGAACCAACTCCCAAGTCTCATTTTCTTGTAATGAGTTGACCTCTTCTTGCATGGATATTTTCCATATTGGTTCAACTGGTTCTTCCTGATATGTTTGAGGATCATATGCAGCCATTATGAATCATTTCCTAGCAAGATTCTCTTCATATGCAGAGAAATGAGTGAAATTAAGATCTAGTATATTACCAGCTAGATTTCTAGCAACTTCAAGAGTTTTCTCATCCCATTTGAGTCGAATGGGTGAGTCATGATATGAAAATATGTCATCCTCATATTCATCAATATCATAATCATAAAAATAAGAAAGATATTCATCACTTACATCATCATGGAGTGGAGGATATGAGCATTCCCCATGAGCTAGTTCGACCTCTTGCATGAGCTCCTCCTCAAACTGTACACTCATTTCTATGAATGTATTATGAGTCGAGGGAACAAATATATTGTATCCATTTTCATATTCAACATATCCATCCTGGATGGAATCCTTTCTTTGAGGTTGTAAGGATTTTCTTTTCTCTGGAGGAATCCTAGCCCAATCCTTTGAGCTAAAGACCCTGAAATGTGAAACACTTGGCTTGTGACCAAACCAAGCCCCATATGGTGTTTTTCCATCCAAATATTTGTGAGGAGATCTATTTCGGATGCATGAAACACATTTAATGGATTCATCCCATATCTTAGGATTCAAATCCTTTACTTCAATCATACAGGTTTCCATCTCCTTGAGGTCCATGTTCTTATGCTCTACAACACAGTTTTGTTGTGGTGTGTAGGGCACCGAATGCTGCATTTGGATGTCACCTTCTTCACAAAGCTTCTGCAAAATATTTTTCACATACTAATTTCCATTTTCATTCCTAAGGACCTTGATGTTGTTCCCACATGCATTCTCAACCAGGGATTTCCAAACTTTGACAGTATCAAATACTTTCATATTTTAGTTTGAGGAAATATCCTGAACAATACCTTAAAAAATCATATATGAAATTCAAAACATACCTTGATCCCCCACAAGAGGGTGTGGGAAGAGGCCTAATTAGATATTAATGCATTGAATGAAGCACTTGGACATATTTCCTTGCTTTCCCTTTCACATAGTTGTGCTTTGCATGCTTTCCCACTACACATCCTTTGCATGTGCCATTTGAGAACTTGATAGAAAGAAGCCCCTCCACCGTGACTTTTTCGTTCAATTCCTAGAGGTACTTGTATTTGAGATGGCCATATATCTCATGACACAACATGCTTGTCTCATTGGCATGTGACAAAAGTGCATTTCCTCTAGAGTAGGGAAGGAAATGGGAGAATTTGTACATTCTTTCATTATGATCAGAAAACCCCAATGCCACCACCTTGTTTGTAGAGATTTTTGCCATATCCACTGTGTCTGGGATAAATGTTACTCTCTTGGATTCACTAGTTTAAGTCATTTGGTACATTGAGAGTAGGTTTGCTTCCAAATCAGGTACAAAACAAACATTATTGAAGTACCCATCATCAAGATCAATCTTGCCAATCCCTTTGGCTTGGATCTTTGAATCATCACCCATGCGAATGGATGGACCACTGTTGGAATAGATGGCCAAGAAGAAGTATTATACAGAGGTTGTATGCCTTGAATCTCCTGAATCTATTATGAAGGAAGAAGGGCCTGAAGAACCAACAACTAAAGCATGGAACCTTTCTTTGTTGTCTGATCCTAAACCAACATCTTTCTTCCTTGCACCCTCAGGGAGTGGGATGTTGCTCTTATCAAGTATTTGTGCCATCATGTGTATGGTATTCTTCATACATGCACTCTTTGGATGCTACCCTTTGTGACAATAGTTCATTTGGTCATCTCTTGCTTCTTCTTGTCCTTGTCCTTTAAAGGATTCAAACTCCCATCTAAAGATTTGGGTTTGTACAAATTCTTCTTGTCCTGTTGCTTCAAATCCTTGGCTTTCTTCTTGCCTTTGGTTGGATTCGAAACTCCTACAGCAAGGGCTTAATCCTTATTGTATTTGATGGTTCCCATTTGCACTAGCTTTTATTTCTCTTGATTCAGTGACTCCATGAAGTCATCCAATGAAGGAATGTGCTAGTTTCAAGCTGTGAGCTTACTAGAGTGGAATCTTGACATAAACACTAAGTACTTTGGCCCTAAATTTGAAAGTATGGGAAATATGAGCTTCTCCTCCTTCTTTTCTATGCCATATTGTTTCAACTGAAGGACCAAAGATTTTAACTTGGTGAAGAAGTCCTGGATTTTCTCAAAGTGAGATGGACTCGGTGAGATTAGCGCATTTTCAAGATGATGACCTCTCATCTCATCAGTCTTCTCAAAAAATGCCACAATATTGAGCCATACTTCATTGGGACTTGATATACTATCTACATGGAAGAGTGAGTCTCTCGAAATGATGAGACAAAGTATTGCAAAGGCTTCATCAATCCTATTGAATAACATTGATTTCTCCACAACAGAGTTTGGTTCGACCTCAATCCCCATGATGACCCTGTATAGGCCTTTCAACCTCAGTTGGATCACCATTTCATCCTTCCATTTGAAATATTTGAATGGGTTCATCAATACATGGGTCTGCTCCATTTTTGTTTGTGCTCTTGGTGACAATTTTCTGATTGTACCTACAATGCAAACATTAGAATCTAAATGGAAAATCCATCAAACACTCTAGATTTGATTTGAAACTACAAATATCTATGATACCATGTGAGAATTGATTCACAATGGGATCTAGGATCCAAGGATATTCTCACAATTCAATATTACACACAAATTATGCACAAAACAACAGAAAGAGTGAAAATATTATAAACAAATGAAGTCAATAACATATATTATTATGATTGTCCTACATCTAACTATGTTTGTATAAGATATATATTATAGTAGGGAAACTTTTGAGGCCTTGGAGGCCATCTAGATGCATACAAGTGTCATACCATGATTTGATCCTCAAACCCTCCAAGGTGGACCAATAAGCTTCTTAATCATCCCAAATAGTCACGAATGCAAGTGTGAACATGGGTGAGGCATTATGGAACATAAATGGAGGCATTATAGGCGTGGGTGAGAACATGGATGATTGGGAGTGGCTCTAGGAGGAAATAAATGCCCAAGGAAGTCCAGAAACCACCACAAACATGCACTAATGCCTAAGGTAAACAAATATTCCCTAAATCTAGGGATGGGGGAGTGCACCAAGGATGATCTATCATTAATGAGGGTGTTAGTCTGTCAGAATGATCAACTGGGAGCGCCTCAACTGTCAGAATGATCAACCATGAGCACCTCAACTATCAGTAAATGATCAATATCCCTAAGTCAAGACCATATAACATAGCATAGAAGAAAATGAAATGTGTCTATGGTATATGATCATGGAACTAAGGTGGATTATTTATCTAACAATTTGTTTTCTAAAATAGGGTTTGGATGAGTGATGTGAAGTGCAATTTCTATGAGATAGGATAGGATTTTGAAAAATGTTCCCAATGAGTGTGAGGGCATCACAATCATCTCACCCTTACCCAAACACACTTGTTGGATGTAATGAAACTCAATTCCATTGCTCGGTTTGGTTTTTATGCTCCGGGTTGAAATTTCTCTGGTGTCCCTAAATGACATTGGTAAGAAAGATTAAATTTTCCATAACTTGAAAATCGCAGCTCCGATGGAAAAATAGTCAGTTTTGTTAGATTCGTGACATCCAATTACCACTAAAGAAACCAATGTTTGGTGGATTCATGGACCGAATGTTGTATATTTCGATGGTTTTCTAAACTAGGGTTTTGCTAAGTGACATGGAGTGCAATTTCTACATGATATAAACCAAAACCATGTTGAGCATACAATGCATATATCAAGGTGTCCTAAGGGTAAAAGTAGAATCACATGAGAGAGATAGAGAGAAAGGAAGAGAATGGCTCTTGATCTTTATGTTAAAGGGCCAAGAACATCAAAATGGTTCTTAGTTTATGAAATTGTTGAGAGGAAATTAGGATAGTTCTTTAGTGTCAAAATTATAACAACACTACTGAAAAATATTTTTAGATCTGGCGAAGTGTATACAGGTTCACAATAATATAGATGAGATGAGAGTGGGATATGGGAAAACTAAAATGCCCCATTTTCTCCCCCATCCCCTTTCCATAAAACGGCTTCACGCCCACCAGTGGTTGTTTTCTTCTCCATCGTTGTGGGTGAATAATATTCATTATGCAGTAGAGTAATAAATGTTGCAGCGGCAGCATTGTGGGTGGTTGGATCTCAACCAATGGTTGACAGTGCTGCCGCCACAACATTTATTATTCTACTGTATGTAAAATATTTTTTACCATCATGGCCTGACTCCTACGCCATGACATCAATCAATGTCTACATCAAATCCTACATGCAGAGTGGCATTGTCAACCGAGGATCCATTTTGAAAATTTTAACGCCCTTACCAACCTCCCCGTCCCGTTCAAAAACAAATTTCTGAGCTATAGGTTCATCATAGTTTGCACTATGCAGATTCTTTTATAAGTTTACACTGAGAACCAAATATCTCCGAGTGTTTGGTCCACGACAAACGCAATCTCCAACATCATGGTTCATCATCCTCTGTACTCTGCATAATATTTTTTTTCGTTTTCACTGAGAACCAAATCCCTAAATCTCTGGGAGATTTTGTTCCATTACTAAACAAACACAATCTCCAGCATTGGCGTAATTGGAAAAAGCAGCAACTCAGTTGGAATTCATCCTTGGTTGGATCCATATTAGAAGAGGATGCGAACTTCAAGCACCCCAATTTAGACACCATAGGGTTATTGTGATCCATTGACATGACAAACCGACAGACAGATCTGCACCCTTTTCGTTCGAGTTTTGTTTCTCCCTCTGAGGAACAGAGTACAGGAGAGTATTTGTTAGTTAGTTTCCTCGCCAAGGATGAGTTCCATCCATAATTACATCAACCACCACCCACAATATTGCTGGAAACTGATCATCTAGAAAAACTCCAAGTGTTGGACAAGCCTGGGTTGAAGGCTTACATTGAAAAGGCTGAATCCATCAGGCCAATCATGGGTAGATTTTTGCACCTCATTGGCGAGTTTTTGGAGAATTTTGAAAATATGTGTTCTAAAGTGTTGGGTTATAGGATATTTGTGGAGCTACAAATCTTTTGAGGGTAACCACCTGCCCAACGAAGGAAATTTTTCTTCTTCACTAGCTTCTGCAACAAGATTCTTGGACTAGGAGCTTATTTCAACTGTCCTTTTATTTATTAATATGTTCAATAAATTAAATGCAAATCGAGATAAAATAACTTATCTTTGATTATCACTCCGTCATTCAATGTAGAAATTAACACAAAACTATTCTCCTTCTGTAATTTTATGTCTTTTAATATAGAAATTTAACACACAAGTATTCTCCTTTTGTAAGTTCATGTATTTTACTGTTGTTGTGATTTGTTGCTTCACATTCCCATTCATTTTCCTACATCAATTTTGTTTCATGTGTGCCAATATTCCCAGCCACATTTTCGATGATTATGCACTCACGATTTTTCTGTCCTCACCATGCTTTCTCAAATGCCCTGATGATGTCAGGTTCTGAACTTCTAAATGCCAATGCTTTATTTTGTATTTGGTTCCATGTAAAAGTTGTTCATACAAGTATGCAGAAAACTTAGAGAGCGAGTTACTTATATCTTATTCAATACTCAATAAGCAATATATAATAGTATGTGAACTGAGAAAAATAAGTGATGGCACCACCACTACATAACCATAAAAATACGAGTGATTTAATTAATCACATAAGTTACTTGATTAAATATCCCAAGTTCGAAAGACTAAGCATGATACATAATAATGTGATTATTATTAAATATTAATTATTATTGCAATTTCAAATTTTACCTTTGGTTCCAACAATTCATGATTATGGCTCAGTTTGAAGGTGTAAAGAATGCGGTTAAATTTTGAAATTAGAATGCATTTATGAGCATATGTTGTTATAAAATGACGAGACATTTTAGGGTGCAATATTTTAGAGCTGAAATGTCCCAGGGACCAGCACATACTTTGGGCTTTTTAATCTAGGATGCAGTGTTTAATTCATTATATATAAAGTTTTCGTCGGGTTATAGTCTCAAGTCCTCAAGCACAATGTTGAATGGATGGCTATTTGTCAAATTTACTATACTACATATTTTGATAATATGATTTTGAATCTCAAATATGTAGTTTCAAGTGTTGCTTGCATGCACACTGGATACTCTGTTTTATAAAGTTTTGGGAATCATTGTTTGTAATCTTCAAGAAGATACTAAATATTAGTTTATTGATTAGTTTTCTTGTTGGATTAACCTTTCAGCTATCTACATTCAGAGTTGAAGTCATGCTTTACAATTTGCATTTATTCTCCTTTCTTTATAATTTACCAATATTGAAAACAACTATGTAGTCATTTGGAGTCTAGATACTTTTTTTCTATCAGCATGTTTCCTGATTTTTCAGTACTTGGCATGTTTTCTGATTTGTCTTGAATATTTTCTAACAAAATTGTTGTGTCAAGGTATGTGGAGCCTGTTGTCCGCTGATTGCACACCAGTAGCACAAAACTTCTAAAAGCTATCTCCTCACTTGAGAAAGTGGGAGATGTGTGACCTTGGGGGCAAGCACAGAGCTAGGTACTGTCACCTACTCCTAGCTCCTCCGTTTATGCTAACTCCTAACGAAGCCAAGGGGGGTAGTCCCTAACAAAGAGTTTTCTATGGCTCAATGTTTAAGTTATTTTTTAGATGTTTCAGATGCGAATGGGTGTTGTTTAGGAGTTATTGTGATTTAAGATGATTAATGTGATGAATTTAACACAAGATAAAGCAATCCACGTTGCTATCACCGGAATTGAAAGATAGCCAAATATTTGAGAGCTTCATGAAATAGATAAAGCATTCATAGATATGCTTTATAATCAAACATTTGATGGACAGATGGCCCAGATTATCAACAATGCTAAAAGATGGGACCAATGCCTATGGAGTCAACTTATCAGAGATGCTTTGAGTATAAATATGTGAATCCCAAAGATGCCAGTAAATGTTAGGTTTTGCAAGTGCTCTTGGTAAGTTTTAAGAGTTTTTTGTTTGTGATCTTCACTTATGGTGGCTGGATGTCCTAACCGGTAATACCTTCAGTGGCTCCGTTCGAAGACATGATGGACCTGTCTAGGGTCAAAGGTAAGTGTTCAATAACTTAACTACCAGTGCCCAGATTAGGTAGCACGGTGCCCACACTTGGAATTTTCCCACATGCCTCGGTATTTATCGAACAATGCCGGTGCGTTGGTTATGGAGAAAAGTTTTAGTTAAGTTCCTCTTGTGGGGTTTAGAGATCCAATGCCGTTTCTGGGTATTACGATCAAAGATCGGTCAGAGCATACTCCGGCAAGGAGGGAAGGGAATTAATTAATTAAAGGGATGTGATTTGCGAATTTTATTAAGTTAATTAATTAAAACTCTCCCACAGAGAGCACTCTTGACCTCGTCTTATGACAGTGGTTCAAGAGACTTAGCTAATCTATATGCTTGATGCAAGGATATGCAGTGGGAATGCTCTCCGATAGAGAGTGCTCTTGACTTGGATTACGGCAAGTTCAAGAGACTTTCAAGATTAATTGATTAACTTATTAAACAATGAAAAGACAACTCTCCGATAGAGAGCACTCTTGATCTACAAAGTGAGATTCAAGAGATTTCTACTTTAAACAGTTGAATTACTTATGAAAGATACAAAAAATTAAAAGATGAAGTAATCAACCTAATTAATGAAACAAAATGGGCTAATCTAAAAATTAGTATCTACTTTGCAAAAAAAAATGAAACTAGTCTAAGTACTCGACATAAATCTAAGCTAAGAACAAAAAACACTCTTCCCCAAATGGGGAAGAAAAACCAAGTATGGGAGGCCCTATCCCACTTAGCCTTGTTTTATTAATGAAGTACAAATGCCTTTGGAACTTAATCATTGTCAGGGATTTGAGAAGTAACTTAATTAAAAATGAAAAACTCTTATGAGTTTGTACAAAGGAGAATGACTTCTTTTTTGGCTTTGGATCCTTGTCTTTGGATCTAGTTCTGCTTGCTCTTTCTTGATTGGTTTTGCTTTTGGTTCACCTATGGATAAGAGCTCTAAACAAGGACTAGTGAGAGTGTTAGGAAACAAAATTTAACCTGTGATTCGAAAAGATTAAGTGGATGAGAAGACAAGTGCCTTATGAGATTAAACAGAAGATCAAAACAATGGAATGAGACCCAAAATCAAAACTTAGAAAGGATCAAGCAAGCTCACCGTTTTTTAATGTAAAATGCATGATTTTTGGTGAAATGACTTGGGACTTTTTGAGAATTTAAAATTAAATATTTTTTTAACATTCTAGGCTAATTTCCAAAATCTGGAAAATAACAGAAAATTGCAGAAAATCAGCAAGTACAAAATGCCACGCTTTTCGAGAAAAAAGTTAAAAAATAAAAATAAAAAAAATTGAAAAATTTTGAAAATTTTCTAACTTTTTAATGAATTTCTAGAATTTAGAATTAACAGAAAAAATCAAAAATCAGCCCAAAAACAGCGAGCTTGAAATGGCACGCTTTTCAAGAAAAAGTCAAAAAATTTAAAAAAAAAAAATTGAAAATTTTTGAAAATTTTCTGATTTTTTAATGAATTTCCAAAATTTAGAATTAATAAAAAATACAGAAAACCAGCAAGCCCAAAAAATGGAAATTTTGCACGTTTTTCGAGAAAACTCATGCATGTTTTCCAAGGCAAAAAGAAAGATGGATTTTAAAAAGGAAATAAAACTAGATCTTTAAAAATGGACCTTTAAAAAGATGGATCTAACTTTGAAAAAGTAGATCTAAGGCTAGAAAGCCTAGATCTAACTTAGGAGAAGCCAAGCAAGCTTGAAATAAAGATTTAAATGACTTGATAACTTATACAAAAGTGGAAAAGAGGTAGGATAGAACCTTGAAAATGGAGATCCACTTGTAGCAACCAAAGTAACCAATAGATTTTTTTGAAGTTTGTGATTTGATGGATGAGGCAAGCAAGCCCTTCCCTTCTTGATTTCTTAAAGTAGAAGACTCCCTTAGGCACCTGTAGAATGAATGCATAAACCAAACAAGAGCTCTTGTGTTTGGGAGAATCCCCAAAAGTCACAAAACTTAAGAGAAAAGCATAGATCAAATAATATTGTGCTAGATTGTTAGCCTTCTAATCACAAGATCATATACTTAAGAATCAAAAGAAATGAACTAAGAATGGTATCACCTTGAACAAGATGAAGCATGGCACACAAATAAATCCCACATGGACCTCCAAAGTCTTCTTGCTTTATTCAAATTCAAAAGATATTACAAATTTTTCCAGAGTGTACTTGCACAAATTCTCCTCTCAATAGAGCTGAAAGAGCCTCTATTTTAACAAATGAGAGAGTGCTAAAACCCTAAAACCAAAAAATCAACCCTAACTAGCTTAGCCACCTAACAAAGAGCCCAGACCTAAACCAGAGAATCGGGAGTGAGGGGAGGCCTCCACCAGGCAAGGCGCCCCCACTCCAAACCTGTGCACTAAAAACAAGCCAAGGATGAGGCCACACATGTGATGTGGGTAAGCTCATCCTTAGGTCTGGCTGGAGCCTTCGGTAGGTTTGGGAAGCCCACTGATGGTGCAAACTTTAGTCTTCACCTCGATCAAATCATCGGACCAATGAATGCTCTCCATCTCATCTTTAGCTGGAGATGACATGTCTGCTAACTGATAATAAATTAATTGCTCTCTTAATGATGACTGAAGCTGAGTTATGATAACTCCAATCATCATAAGTGCTCCATGAGATGTCATTTAGCCTTTTATTTTACTGAATTTGGATTAATTTAGAGAGTTTTAGTTTTCTCCAAAATAATCATTTTTTTTAATAAAAATCATTTTTTACTAAAAATCATTTTACTACTCAAAACTGATTTTTTTGAGTAAAAAGGCATTATGTGTCCGATTGCTGATCTGAAAGCTGGCTCTAACTGGCTGGCTGATCAAGAATTATTTTTGGCTTAAGGTTAGAGCCTTCAATCACTGAATTCTGAGTCCGGATCACGAACGGGTTTTTTCCATTTAATTTATGGAAAAATTAACCCAAAAAACTTAGGAAAAGTAATTAAAAATTAAAAAATTAAAAAAATAATTTTTCACTGTTCTAAAAAGATTTTTTCGAATCTTTTTTATGTGTCCATATGACTTAGGAAATGACCATGATCTATCTAAATAATGTCGAGTAGGCTTATAACACTCAGTTGGGCTCTAATAACCCCCCAAGGCCCAGAATTCAACATCGGGCATTCCAGCTTTGGAGGAAGCAGGAAAAAACCTTGTCAATTATACTCGGCTAAAGGCAAAGTATAATTGTCAGGGGAAAAAAACTCCCTGGAATACCCTATTTGAGATTCTACGTCTCAGGAGATCGAACCACTCAAAAATATCCTACTAGGACATTTTATTACAAACCCCGCAGGGCCATGGTCAAAATTATTCAAATAAAAAAGTGACTAACCAATATTGGCTAGACAAGCAGACGGATCAACTGATACACTAGAATCAGACTTTGAACAAGTCTGTCAACCAGCAGCTCCTCAGGTAACCCAACTATGGTACAAAAAGTTGGATAACATTTGGCTCCAACTGCGGGACGTGTGCTCGATCTAGTCTCTTATGCAAGGAGAGCATACGAGAACCCCAGAATCTTTGGTTTCCATATCCTGTAAAAACATCTCAACTTGACAAGAAAACCTTAGTAGCACAAGTTTTTAAAAAGAGCCAATGTTCCAAAAGTTGCTTTATTCAAAGAAAAAACTTCACTGAAAATTTTATTTATTTCTAAGTACATAAAGAAAATGCTAAAGTAAACACTCACTTTAAGGAGCCTATTTTCCTACTCTAAGCATGATACACAAAAGGTTAGGTGTAATCATAAATCTAATGTAACCACCTAAGCATTTTATTAATGTAAAAAGGTTTTTCCTTGTCTTTGGTTACCAGCCAAAGTAAGGACACAATTTACAGAAAATGCAAACCTGCATGATGATCTAGAATGGGCGAGCTGGATGGGGAATCATAGGCATGAATAATGTTGTCAAACTTATTCCCAAACTGGTAGGTGATCGCGCAGGCTGCTTCTACCCATGACTGGATAACGCTGATATGCAAATCGAGATGATGCGGTAGTTCAACTACTCCATCATGCCGATCATCAAGGCTTATCAAATAATAACTTGTTGTATAAGCCCCAAGCTGCTCCAAAACATAAGGAGCATCTATATGTGAAGACAATGGTTGAGAAAAAACTTCAAATAGTTGTATCCCATCTGACTCTTCACAGCACTGCTTCTCCAAGTCCTTATTACAGATACTCAGATACAATTCCGACTGATCATAGGAAAACTCCAACTGCTCTTCTTTATAAGACTCAGAATAACAACTCCCCATGCTGGACACATCATAGATGAGATTCTCAAAAATATTTTCAAAAGTATCATAGGTTGGATTTTCAATAAAAGTCCAATAGTCATCATCGCCATCTATGTCAGATATGAGAGATGCCTCATCACTGGTATCAAGTCCCTGGCTACACTCCTCATTCTGCTCAAAACAATCTTCTTCAAAAAGTTGGGTTTCAAAGATATCACATGGGACCCAACTTTCCAAATATTTGTCATCTGGTGGAGAACATGGAGGACTCTCATCACATGAAACTTCTAAGATTGGATTTTCAATTAAAGTCTCGTAGTTGTCATCCATCTCAGAAGAAAGGGGTTCTTCCTCACTTGTATCAAATTCCTGGCTATATCCCTCCTCATGATCATAGTCATCTTCTTCAGAAAAAAGGTCACAAGGTAGTAAACCTTCCAAACTATCATCATTATGCTCATTAGTAGGATTAGTGCTAAAGTTTTTAGTGAGGTTATCCAATTGTTGACTAAAATCTTTGACTTGACACTGGGTTTCTGTGGTGACAGGATGGAGCTGTCCAACTGCGTTAATGTACTCAGGCTCTCTTGAATACTGTTTCTCTTCTCTCCAACTTTCTCTAGAAATATCATGCATGTCATCTACACAGTTTATGTACTCAAGATCACTTGATGATGCTTTAGGACCACAACCCTCTAGAAAACCATGCTCCTGAATATAGCATGCATAATAGCAAGAAGATTCTTCATGAAGGTCTTCACATGCCCTACAAAATGGCGTGTAAGTTTCAACCACATTAGTGGCTTCTAGCTAATGAGGAGGCCTCTGCTCATGGTTGGGGTTTTTTCTCTGCCATGTTGGTTTTGCAGGGAAAGCTCTAGGAGGTGGCAGAGGTTGAGTTCTTTCCATTGTAATCACCCTATTTTGAATCTCCTTCAATTGTACTAAGTGTTTTTGTTCTGCTTCATCCATATTTTTCTTCATCTCCCTTTTCATTTCAATCATTTGTTTTTCGTAGGCATCCTTCATAGCTGCTAAAGGATCCTTGTCTTTAGGTTCACTAATTTTCAAAGGAGTTGAAGACCTTGAATAACCTTGGAGGTTAGATTCACCAGATGACTACATATTCTTATCAATTTTAATGGCCAAATTCTGAGCCTGAAGTAATGTGGTCGGCTCCTTCTCTCTAATCTGGTACTGGATCTTGCCACTTAATGCTTCAATGTAATAATCCAAAGTGGAAGCTACAGGAGGAGCATAAGTAGCAGGGATGGAATTTGATAACTCTATGAACCTATCGTTGAATTCATCCATGGTTTCCGTATCAAACTTCTTTATGCTGGTCAAAGCTGCTACTAGATGTCTAGGCTCCTTTCTGCTGCCAAACATTCCAAGGAAAGCAGCCTTGAAGTCTGCTAAGGTGGCGAAAGAATTGTTTAGCAAATTATCATACCAGTTGCCATCCTTTCCATCCAAAGACAAGGCAAACAAGGTCATGTAAGCATCTTCATGCCTATCAGTACCCCTGACATGGGAACCACAGTGTCTGGTGAAATTCCTGATATGCTGCTCAGTAGAGAGGGAGGCATCAGTGCCATTATATGTCGTAAGCTTATCGATAGCCTTGTCAGGGATATCATGAGGATGACCTGCTATCTAAGCAAAGTTAAGTTGAGTGAAAAACTCACCCATTGGATTAAGGAAACAGTTATTATTTTGCAAATTTCTAAGTTTTCTGGAAATAAAAGATGGATGTCTGAAGCAGACTCAGATCCAAGTTCTACAAGTATCATGTGAGAAGACAGTTTGTTTAATCTCCTCCTTAAGACCTTTTTTGGGTCAGGGATGAAATCGACCAAACCTACAGAGTTTCTTCTAGTAGAATACCTTGAGGTGTTAATTGACAGTGGAGTCACTAGGTGGACTTAAGTCTAATTTCAGAGAGTGATTAGACTAAAAATATACCAAAAAGGATAAAAAGGTAAAAAACTAAAAGAAATAAAGGTCGTCCAGGAACAAAAAGATTTGTCCCCGGCAACGGCGCCAAAAGATGTTGTCCATCGATTGCACACCAGTAGCAGAAATCTTCTAAAAGTTGTCTCCTCACTTGAGAAAGTGGGAGAGGTGTGACCTTGGGGGCAAGCACAGAGCTAGGTACTGTCACCTACTCCTAGCTCCTCCATTTAGGCTAACTCCTAACGAAGCCAAGGGGGGTAGTCCCTAACAAAGAGTTTTCTATGGCTCAATGTTTAAGTAAATTTTTATATGTTTCAGATATGGATGGGTGTTGTTTAGGAGTTATTGTGATTTAAGATGATTAATGTGACTCGAATTTAACACAAGACAAAGCAATCCACATTTCTATCATCGGAATTGAAAGATAGCCAAATATTTGAGAGCTTCACGAAATAGATAAAGCATTGATAGATGTGATTTATAATCAAACATTCGATGGACAGATGGCCCAGATTATCAACAATGCTAAAAGATGGGACCACTGCCTATGGAGTCAACTTATCAGAGATGCTTTGAGTGTAAATATGTGAATCCCAAAGATGCCAGTAAATGTTAGGTTTTGCAAGTGCTCTTGGTAAGTTTTAAGAGTTTTTTGTTTGTGATCTTCACTTATGGTGGCTGGATGTCCTAACCGGTAATACCTTTAGTGGCTCCGTTCGAAGACATGACGGACCTGTCTAAGGTCAAAGGTAAGTGTTCAATAACTTAACTACCAGTGCCCAGATTAGGTAGCTCGGTGCCCACACTTGGAATTTGCCCACATGACTCGGTATTTATCGAACAACGCCGGTGCATTGGTTATGGGGAAAACTTTTAGTTAAGTTCCTCTTGTGGGGTTTAGAGATCCAATGCCGTTTCTGGGTATTCCGATCGAAGATCGGTCAGAGCATACTCCAGCAAGGAGGGAAGGGGGTTAATTAATTAAAGGGATGTGAGTTGCAAATTTTATTAAGTTAATTAATTAAAACTCTCCGACATAGAGCGCTCTTGACCTCGTCTTATGACAGTGGTTCAAGAGACTTAGCTCTTGACTTGGATTACGGCAAGTTCAAGAGACTTTCAAGATTAATTGATTAACATATTAAACAATGAAAAGACAACTCTCCGATAGAGAGCACTCTTGATCTACAAAGTGAGATTCAAGATATTTCTACTTTAAACAGTTGAATTACTTATGAAAGATACAAAAAATTAAAAGATGAAGTCACTCAACCTAGTTAATGAAACAAAATGGGCTAATCTAACAATTAGTATGTACTTTGCAAAAAAAAATGAAACTAGTCTAAGTACTCAAAATAAATCTAAGCTAAGAACAAAAAACACTCTTCCCCAAATGGGGAAGAAAAACCAAGTATGGGAGGCCCTATCCCACTTAGCCTTGTTTTATTAATGAAGTACAAATGCCTTTGGAACTTAATCCTTTTCAGAACTTTGAAGAGTAACTTAAGTAAAAACAAAAAACTCTTATGAGTTTGTACAAAGGAGAATGACTTCTTTTTTGGCTTTGGATCTTTGTCTTTGGATCTAGTTCTGCTTGTTCTTTCTTGTTTGGTTTTGCTTTTGGTTCACCTGTGGATAAGAGCTCTAAACAAGGACTAGTGAGAGTGTTAGGAAACCAAATTTAACCTGTGATTCGAAAAGATTAAGTGGATGAGAAGACAAGTGCCTCATTAGATGAAATAGAAGATCAAAACAATGGAATGAGACCCAAAATCAAAACTTGGAAAGGATCAGGCAAGCTCACCGTTTTTTATGTAAAATGCACGATTTTTGGTGAAACGACTTGGGACTTTTTGCAAATTTAAAATTAAAGATATTTTAACATTTTAGGCTAATTTCTAGAATCTAGAAAATAACAGAAAATTGCAAAAAATCAGTAAAAAAACAGCAAGTACAAAATGACACGCTTTTCGAGAAAAATCAAAAAATAAAAATAAAAATAAAATTTGAAAATTTTTGAAAATTTTCTGATTTTTTAATGAATTTCCAGAATTTAGAATTAACAGAAAAAAAAAAATCAGCCCAAAAACAGTGAGCTTGAAATGGCACGCTTTTCAAGAAAAAGTCAAAAAATTAAAAAAAAAATTTGAAAATTTTCTGATTTTTTAATGAATTTCCAGAATTTAGAATTAATAAAAAATACAGAAAACCAGCAAGCCCAAAAAATAAAAATTTTGCATGTTTTCCAAGGCAAAAAGAAAGATGGATTTAAAAAAGGAAATGAAACTAGATCTTTAAAAATGGACCTTTAGAAAGATCGATCTAGCTTTGAAAAAGTAGATCTAATGCTAGAAAGCCTAGATCTAACTTAGTAGAAGCCAAGCAAGCTTGAAATAAATATTTAAATGACTTGATAACTTCTACAAAAGTGGAAAAGAGGTAGGATAGAACCTTGAAAATGGAGATCCACTTGTAGCAACCAAAGTAACCAATAGATTTTTTTGAAGTTTGTGGTTTGATGGATGAGGCAAGCAAGCCCTTCGCTTCTTGATTTCTTAAAGTAGAAGACTCCCTTAGGCACCTGTAGAATGAATGCATAAACCAAACAAGAGCTCTTGTGTTTGGGAGAATACCTAAAAGCCACAAAACTTAAGAGAAAAGCATACATTAAATAATATTGTGCTAGATTGTTAGCCTTCTAATCACAAGATCATATACTTAAGAATCAAAAGAAATGAACTAAGAATGGTATCACCTTGAACAAGATGAAGCATGGCACACAAATAACTCCCACATGGACCTCCAAAGTCTTCTTTCTTTATTCAAATTCAAAAGATATTACAAATTTTTCCAAAGTGTACTTGCACAAATTTTCCTCTCAATAGAGCTGAAAGAGCCTCTATTTTAACAAATGAGAGAGTGCTAAAACCCTAAAACCAAAAAACCAACCCTAACTAGCTTAGCCACCTAACAAAGAGCCTAGACCTAAACTGGAGAACCGGGAGTGAGGGGAGGCCTCCACCCAGGCAAGGCGCCCCCACTCCAAACCTATGCACTGAAAACAAGCCAAGGATGAGGCCACACATGTGATGTAGGTAAGCTCATCCTTAGGTCTGGCTGGAGCCTTCGTCAGGTTTGGGAAGCCCACTGATGGTGCAAACTTTAGTCTTCACCTCGATCAAATCACCGGACCAATGAGTGCTCTCCATCTCATCTTTAGCTGGAGATGACATGTCTGCTAACTGATAATAAATTAATTGCTCTCTTAATGATGACTGAAGCTGAGTTATGATAACTCCAATCATCATAAGTGCTCCATGAGATGTCATTTAGCCTTTTATTTTACTGAATTTGGATTAATTTGGAGAGTTTTAGTTTTCTCCAAAATAATCATTTTTTTAATAAAAATCATTTTTTTACTAAAAATCATTTTTTTACTCAAAACTGACTTTTTTGAGTAAAAAGGCATTATGTGTCCGATTGCTGATCTGAAAGCTGGCTCTGACTGGCTGGCTGATCAAGAATGATTTTTTGCTTAAGGTTAGAGCCTTCAATCACTGAATTCTGAGTCTGGATCACGAACAGGTTTTTTTCATTTATTTTATGGAAAAGTTAACCCAAAAAACTTAGGAAAAGTAATTAAAAATTAAAAAATTAAAAAAATAATTTTTCACTGTTCTAAAAAGATTTTTTCGATTTTTTTTTTATGTGTCTAGATGACTTAGGACATGACCATGATCTATCTAAATAATGTCTAGTAGGCTTATAACACTCAGTTGGGCTCTAATAACCCCCCAAGGCCCAGAATTCAACATCGGGCATTCCAACTTTGGAGGAAGCGGGAGAAAACCTCGTCAATTATACTTGGATGAAGGCAAAGCATAATTGTCAGTGGCAAAAAACTCCTTGGAATGCCCTATTTGAGATTCTACGTCTCAGGAGACCGAACCACTCAAAAATATCCTACTAGCACATTTTATTACAAACCCCGCGGGGCCATGGTCAAAATTATTCAAATAAAAAAATGACTAGCCAATATTGGCTAGACAATCAGAAAGATCATCTGATACACTGGAATCATAATTTGAACGAGTCTGTCAACTGGCGGCTCCTCAGGTAACCCAACTATGGTACAAAAAGTTGGATAACAGAGCCTTTGGATTCCAATATTAAAATTGAAGCACTAGATGATGACTATGATCTTTGACTATGATCTTTGTTCAATTGCCATGTTAGATCCTCCATGGGTTGATTGTGTTTCCCCCTCATCAAATCACATGTTTTCATAGCTTTTCTCTCTTTTGGAGAATTATAGAAAGAAGAGACAAAAAAATTAAAGAAGTGTGAACATTGCATATTATATTAAATATTAGTTAAGATTACGGTACGTTATATTATTTGGGACTCATTTCTGTCCTCATCAAAACATGCATTTATATCGGGTTTTAGTTTCATATGCTTTTATACTTTTGGTTATGATCTATGCTTCACATGCAGCAAGTTGGTCCATAAATCAAGCACAAAATAATGAATCATGGATATTACTGGAAAGTGTTTTATGCCTTGCGATCTATTGGGGCTGTTGGCAGAACTGTTATAGTGGCTAGGAATATGTTTTAGGGGGAGAAGGTCATTGAGGTTCATTTTGTTTTCAAAGTGTTATTTAGAACCAACATGAATGGTGAGATCCTAGAAGATTTTGTACTAGGTGGAGACTTAACTTGTGATTACAAAGATATGTTGAAAACATTCTACCTTAATGATTCAGTCACATTAGATGTGTACATTCTGCATTTTCCTCCCATGGGCCCAGGGTAGTAGGAATAGATTTTAATCTTTTATTTCACTATGAATATATATAATTTTTCATGTATACATTAGTATATACTAAATAGAGTTTTCTTTGGCCAATATTAATGTGTAATGATAATGATTTTGGGCTAAAGTAATCATATTATGCATTCATTAAAATGTTTTATTAAGAAAAAGAGTCTCAAACATTTTTGGTTATGTCATAGTCTTTTGATAAGTTAAGTTAATGTGTATTGATAATGATTTTGGGTTGAAGTAATCATATTATGCATTCATTAAAATAGTTTATTGAGAAAAAGAGTCGCAAACCTTTTTTGTTATGTTGTAGTAGTCTCTTTATAAGATAGTAGAGTTTATCACAGTTGGTTGGGATTTGATTTTCACTGCTCTTCTATGTTCATCAATGTTTTCTTTGAGAACTTAAGGAAACAGATGTAGGATTTCAGGGTAGGTTGATGGTTTAATGACAAGTTGTGATGTGATGGAACTTATTTTAGTATTGAAAACTAAAATAGGGATTCAAAGCCTCTGAAAATAAGCCCTTTCTCAGTGGATCCAAGTAAAATTTCAGAAAGATAGCTCAACTGCTTAGCTGAAGGACTGCTAAAAATAGTTGTTCCCCCAAAAATGAAAGACCACATGAACAAAAAAAACAAAACAAAAAATGGAGAATGGCATATTGAAAATTGCAGATTATTGTTATTGTTGTATCAACATTTCATATGTGCTTGGAACTTTATGCTCATCTTGTAAAATCTCCCTATGTGAAAGTATAATCATAATGTCATCATAAAATAAATTAAAATTTATCCATTACAATGCACTGACATAGATATCATGTTGATTTCTTGAAGTTTGAAGTTTTATGTTTTAAAGTGTTTAGATAATTGAAAAGTTCGTGCCTGTGGGTGAATTCATCTTAATATATTCATAATGAGATCTTTCCTGTTCAATAAGATATTTGTAGACTATTTGGAACATTATTTTTTCTATTTTATCCCTCTATCTACATTAATTTGTGTTCCTGTTCAATAAAATATGTCTCTTTTGTAAAAATAAAAGAGACTTTATAGATGAATAGATGCATATGGAGGCATAAAATAAAATAAAAAATGATCTCATCTAATTACTGTTAATGGACAAAGGCATGAACAAACGCAAGTCAGAATTGGTTGCAAATGGAAAGAGATACTTCTTAAGCCTGGTAGAATGGATGTCAAAAAAAAATTCCTGATCTCTACAAAATGTTGGTAATGCAATGCATAACCTTCAAGTTTTTTTTATTTCAATATTTTGGTGAAGCGAACTCAATAGGCTTATAGGAAGAATGAAAATTTTAAAAAGAAGGTTCTGAAAAATTAATTCATTTTCCAAAGCAGATGCGATTGCCATTTGAGGTTTCCAATTTTATTAATGTTTTCACTATTAGTAAATTTGGAAGGATGTGGGTTAGTGAATTGGACTCTTTAAGTTCAAAATGTTTATAGTGACAATACTATTGATGATTGATGGTATGGTTTCAAAAGCAAGAACTGAAAGAATTTTGAGCTATATTGTCTAGGTGATCATCAAGGATATATTCCTATGTTCTTATTCTTTGAAGACTGCATATGTTCTTATTCTTTGAAGACTGTAGGATAATTTTGAGGCATTCTAACTATGATTTTCTATATTAATGGACTTGGTTGACTCATTCCCAAAAGAAAAGGTTAAAAAAACATTAGGTGTTCAATTGCCAACTTTGTTCACAACCCTATAAAGTTGAACGAGAATGTGTTAAAAAATTTGAAGTGCTAATCTTTAGGGATAAGTTATCACATTGGAGGTTTGAAAATAATAGGGTACATAGCTGGTACTCTAGCATGGCAACTTGGCTATGAATCTCGAACATGTTAATGTTGTCCCTTCTGTAATTGTTCTGCATAAAAAGCAAACATTTTTCTATCATAGCTTTCCTACCACATGTAAAAGGATAGTGTTTAATGGAATAAAACATTAAAGGCTAATTACATGGATTTTAACTCCTTTAGTACAAAGCTAGATGGAGTTTGCAATCATTATGCATATGAAATAGTTAACGCATTGATTCAAAATCTTGAATGAAATGGACCTTGATATGGTAATATGTCAATAGGATTTATAGTAGAATTAACCCTAGATCTCTTCCAATGGAGAATATTATATTTTTAAGCCAACATTGATTTACTTCAAAGATAACATTGCCCAACAAAATGAATTCAATTAGTAATATAGAACTAACAAAATCCAAAACCTCCCAAGAAAATATTCTGATAAATATTCATAAATCAAAACGTTTACAAGTACAAAGTGGTGACATCCAAATGAATTGTCTATATCAGGAACATTTGTCTTTCGTAACTATGTTAAAAAGATAAATCATGTGTCCTTCATTTCATGCACTCCAATATATCAACAGAACAAGTGCAAATGCCAAATTAATTTACTTCCATGGAAAACGACTTCGAACATGTCAACAATAATCAATGGATATCCACCAAATTATCACTAAATCAAGCTCTGCAAAGCTGCTTTAATCCTTAATCAATCAAACTGAATAGTTGGTAGTTCTTTCTGCAGTCCTTTCCTTCCCAACAATAGTGCAACGTTGATATTACGTTGCTAATATCATAGATCCTTTTCAATATTTACATGAGATTTCGCAGTAAGAAGTACAAATGTGGACATAACATAGAAAAAAATCAACATGCGATCGAAAGAAGCCAGCTATGAAAACACTCCTCAGATCTGCAGCCAAGATAACGGAGTATGAAGTTCCTCCTTTCCATCCATGAGCTTGCCTCTGACATAAAGGAATGCTGTAGAGAAGTTAATGTTTAGCTGATATTAATTATTCTTTCAGGTAAAGCATGATCAATTCATGTTCCTGGCGAGATAAGAATATGAAACCACTGTGGCCATGGAAAACTTATAAGCAATCATAAAGAAATATATTGATGGCAAGAAAATTCACTTCTTCCAATCCTGAGTTAATCAAAGCTTAATGAATTTCTACATCATCCCTGTGAATAATCTTCCGGATTGCTACATCTGTATTGTCATTAACATTTTCATAAACAAAAATATTCTAGAGCAAGATACCTGTTAAACTACTATCGCAATTACTGAATAGTATGGTTAGAAATTGAATAACCTTAATCCGAAAATGACCAATTGAACCCAGGAAGGATTTTGCATACCCAAATTTTCCTAAAACATCACTGCGTGTGATATATGAAGATGTTGACACCCACCATGCTAGCCCAAAATCTTACAACTATTATAGTTAAAGCCACAATAATTTTGTTGAAAATTTTCATTGATGCAGAATTCCACATTTCAGTTTACAACTCTAGATCACGAATAAGATTTATAATAATACTGAACCATCAAACTTCGTCTTGATGCTTCTTGCTTGAAAATATTTATACTTGTGGTTCAAACTCTTTAGAAAGCAAGATATCAAAAGACTTCACATCTCCGTGAATGACTGACAAAAAAAATACATTATGCAAGTAATATAATGATTCAGCAACACCAATTGCCACTTTCAGTTGAGGCGTACAAGGATATATATATATATATATATATATATATATATATATGACTCCTCCTTGCCTCTTGAAATATATATATAATGCTTCAACACCTATTGCGACTTTCAATTGAACTGTCCAAGGAAATTGCCTCCTGATATATATATAATTAGTAGCTAGGGCTATAACCAATTCTCAGAAAAGAGAAAACATACAATACATGACACCATGATTCCCAAAATGTACGACTAAATATTTATGCATGATTCTTAAAATGCAATACTATTGATTACACACCAATAAGTGTAATGATGTGGGTGTGCTTTAATAGAGTAAGAATCTCACTTGAGTTGATGGGTATGTAATAAATTTTTTTGACACAGATGAAATTTGGATTTGTGATGTTGTTCATTGGGTGTGCTTCCATAGAGTAAGAATCTCACATGAGTTGATGGGTATGTAATGACATTTCTGAGACAGATGAAATTTGGATCTGTTATGTTGTTCACGGGGTGTGCTTCAATAAAGTAAAAATCTCCCCTAAATTGATGGGTATGTAATAGACATTTCTGACACAAATGAAATTTGGATCTATTATGTTGGTCACTGTCACAATGTCTTGCATGTTAAATCCGAATCTAGTTTCAATTGAGGTGAGAGTATTCTGATCTTGTAGAAATAACTTAAGAGAAAATTCAATACATTATTGGAGCACCCAGAGAGGAGATCCATAGTGACCATTGCCCCAAATGTGCAATTATTGATGTGCTAGACAGTTGTGCAAGTCCTTCAAAATCTATTTCCACCATTGGTGCCAAAAACCCAGCATTTTTAATGATAGTATGTGTAGTGCTAGTCAGATATTGCTTCCTAGAAAGGAAGCAGGAACAACTCTTCTTTACAAATACATACCGATCCTTGGTGTGGTGTTGAAGATTTGATCAAAGGTAATGTCAATAGGGGTAACATCAAAAAGTGAGTGCACTGTTATCAATGTCTTAGTATCCTTTAGCTGTGATAAAGGATTCACAAACCCGAGTAGTGTCAGAGCAATGAAAAGGATTGGTGGAGTAAGATGATGCTAGAGCAGAGAAGCTTGTAAAGAATGAAATAGACAAAATCAATACTAGATGAATGAAAGTTTGGAAAACCTGTAATCGATTCATAAAATTCCTTATACATATATCCTTCCTAGTACTACCTTGTTGCATTAGTCTCCATAATCGGAAGTAGGAGGGTTTGACAGGTAAACCACATGTTGGGTAGTAGTATTACCCTGTTGCATTAGTCTCCATAATCGGAAGCAGGAGGGTTTGACAGGTAAACCACATGTTGGGTAGTTTGATATATGGCATTGGCTGGTGGAACATTTTGTCCCTAACTCAGATAAGGACCTAATATTAAGAATTTCATGCTACAGTATCAATTTAAAGCCGCCAGTTTTTTGTTGGGTATAGCTGCAAAGACTACTAACTAAATATTTACTCATCAGCATCAAATTAAATATATATTTTGTATTTTCCATATAAGCAGCTAATCAATTTATCTTTAAGGCATAGAATATTGCCTTTGTATTATTTAAGGGGATTGATTCACATCCTTTCGACCTGGCCCCTTTATTGCCTCAGCGTGTATCGCAGTATCGACTCCAAAATCCGATTCTGGAATGAATATGTGCACTTTTTAGGAAAAGAAAGTAAAAATGTTTCAGTATCCAACCATACAATGAATCAATAGCTTGCAAAGTAACTACTATCTGTAACCATCTCTCCCAATTCTCGGAAACATAATCTTTTTTAATGCAATATTTTCATGAATGGTAAAGTGTATATCAGGTTGCTTCAAATCCTAACTAATCAAACGAGAAATTAGAAATTGACACAGGGTAGGGAGAGAATGCATTATGCATCTACCGTAATGAAAGAATGCGACTTCTTCTTTTAATATATATCCAACTAATGATGCACTCCAACTGACAGTTTCTGCCTCTTCCGATTACAGCAAAACCATGATGTTGGATACTGTGTTTCTTTAGCAGTGGAGCAAGAAAAGTTGTTTTCAACGACCTCGGGAGGGTTGAGGTAGTAGTTGAGGGCATTAAATTCTTCATAATGGATCCTCGATCCTCGGATGATGACAAGCCTAATTTTCCTCCTCCTATGGATTCTTGGGTGATGACATCCGCTCTACAGGCATGATTTGATGTGTACATCAAAATGTCAGGCCACAACTTCGAAAAAGGTCAACAGCTGGTGGGAGAAAGTTGTTTTTGTGGAAATACTGCTGAGACAAAACGGGGCGTTTTAGTTTGTCCATATCCCACTCGGACTACAATAGGACACAGGAAACTGTATATTTATACAAGGAAAAGAACAATCAATCTTCAAATGACAGAAACAAAAATAGAAAAGTTGGCCACACAAAAAGCTAAAACCAGAGAGAAACATTGGAAATGGGGTGTTTAAGAAATGAAATTATAAATCATTTGGACTAGAATTCACAGGCTCTACAATGGACAAGCTTGCTATATGTATCACAGAACGTTTACCTACGTTTTGTTGGTCCACTTGCACCAGATTGGGGGGTTATCAATTTATTGCAAAATAGAAAAGGATAAATGGATGAACACATGACATGAAAGAAGTCTAGCAATGTATTGAAAAGGCTCAGAGCAAAAGTTAAGTGCACCACTAGAGCCTTGCTACGGTGGACTCTAATTGTTTCTACATTCTGTATAATTTAAAATTCAACCGTGTTAGCCAGCTCAAGGACCTCTAGAGTGCTCACAAACTAGACAAACCTATACAATACAAATAATTGTCAAGAGACTTGATGAGAACATGCATCATAAAGCTCTGATGTGAACCCAGTCCTTTGATTTGCAATTCAGGGCACATATACAACAGTCTAATTTGCATCCTTCCTGTAACAACTGTTTGGGTATTGAAGAAGCCTAAAAACACTCAATCATATATGTGTACAACAATAATTATTGAATCTTGGCAGTTTGTGACTTCAAAAAAAATTATGGGCAGTATCTATAATCTCAGTAAGTGACCTATAGCAAGCTATAAGAATTCTGGACAATGTTTTAGTTGGAAATAGCATCAGAAAAACCTCTAATAACCCAGAGCAGTGGTGAAATGATATCAACAGCAGTAAGTAAAAGCTGATACCCAATAGCAAGATGGCCTTTCTATGGTTGAATGCTTCATATGGTCAGCTCCTATCCATAGTCCAACCATTGTACTGGTACACATTGATTAATAGTTTCCCTATTATGGTCCAACCCTTGTTCTAAAGACCATGTATGGGTCAGCTCTTATCCATAGACCCTTGGATAAATAGCCATGATGTATGTTGGCTTTCTATAAGAGACACCTAGGTATGGCAAATCTGCAGTTACTTTGTTATAGTGAACATTTGTGGGTTTTTTTGCAACTTGACCATTTTTTTTCTAGGCCAACTAAGTCATCTTAAAAATCAAACAATCTTGTCCACTGCACCTGAAAATAATCATATCTTTCTCTTCAAAGATAATCTCAACCTTCTCTTCACAATTTTTACTTTCTTCAAAGATAATCTCAACCTTCTCTTCACAATTTTTACTTTTTCCAACATTTTCTAACTAGTCTTTTTGAATACAATCAAATTTTATGCTTGGATTTAACCTTTTACCTATCCAAGTATTTGCTGCCTAATGATGGAAAGGACAATTAGAACCTAAATACCCAAAATCATTGAGTTGGACGGACCCAACATTAGAAATAAAGGACAATTAAAACCTAAATACCCAAAAGCATCGAGTTGGACGAACCCAACATTATAAATATATAATTGCTTCAACCAGACTCCAAAAGCTTATTGTGATAAAAACAAACTTACAGTTTAAAAATGTTAAAACTGAATTTATCTGAAAGTCCATGTGCACCTGGAAATTTCCATCCAATACCCACATTCTTGGGTTTAATATGTTTGTAGGTACCTAAAGAAATTGTCTCTGACAATTTTCAAAGAAATTAAAAAATAACTTTGGAGACATCTACCCCACAGTCCACTCTTATGCCTACACTATAGCTCAACATTTATCAATTGTGCAAATTGTTGCTGCAAAATGTCAAGATATATTTTGCTCTGGTCTTGTTGATAGTTCTAAGCCCCACAGGGCTTGCACCTTATACAACACAAAATCATGGTTGGTGCTCTATTGTTTTTGTTGTATACAAGTCTCAAGGGTCTACAATAACCATGTTTTTTGTTCTTCTCTCAACATTTGTTTCTCAGGGTTCTACAAATTCTTCAGAAGTCTAGCAGTTTGCAAATCTTTTTCATTTCTCAATCTCACGTCTCATTGGGTGTCCGATTGATGCCCTAGACATATTTTTCTTTCCTGCTCAATTCAACTACAACAAACTGGGCAACTTCAATCCTGTTAGTGTCTGCAAAAACCTTCTTCAAGGCATGAACCTGTTAATAACCTTCTAGACAATTTCTACTCATGCTGGAAATTGGATAATGTGATGGACATTTTATCAGGCTAGGTTACCTATCACAAACCTTCTCATGTTTTTTTATGTTGGGTTCCCTATCTGTTATGATCCTGGTCTACTAACATGACTCATCTACTCTCATGATTCATCTAGGAGCCTGTTATTTTATCAATGCCGTTCATATTTGTGTTCTAGGAGCCTGCTATTCTATCAATGCCCTTCGCATTTGTGAGTCTTAGTATGTCTGTAAAATATCCTTCTTTGACCTTCAACGTCATCTCTCATCTCTCCTAACTGTCGGTTCTCTCACAATCCCTTCATCAGGCTTACCATTTCTCCCAATCTACTCATTGTGACTCTGTCGATCATCCTTAATGGGCTTGCTAGTCCTCATGGGCTTTCGAAGTCCATACACTTTAAAAATTAAAAAAAAAATTTGAGAGTGTTGGGTAGCCTTCCTCGAGCTTCCATAGTTTTACTTGCTAGTTGCTATAGCGTCATTAATACATGTCACATTTATTTTTCTCTCAACATCTATATGTTTATCTATTATTGTGTATATACACCTTGATCAAATCCTACAGTTAACGGATGAGTTTTAGTCTTTTAGTTGTGAAAGTGTTGACTGACAACAAAATTCATGTTAACATCAAAATTCATGTTATCATCAAAAAAATGCTAACACAGTCAAAATATTTTTCACAGTGATTAGTGATTAGTTTAAGTAAACTGTCAAAGAACATTTTTTTTGTTACACATTGGACTTTCTACAATTGATATATCAAAGTCAAAAATATCACTAATATAACATTGAATCTTTCAACTTATGAATGCGTCCCCTTTTCTATTGATGAGCATGATATATGAAATACTTTAACAATAGCTATGAGAATAAAACAATCCAATAATTTATTAAAAAAAACAAAAAAATCAAGGTTAGCTGTCTTTGTCAATGTTGTTGAAACAAACAAGTTGATCAATAATCATACAGAGACAAGAAAATCAAGGTTAGATGTCTCCATCAATGTTGTTGAAACAAACAAGTTGATCATTAATCATACAGAGACATGTGCATGCATAGTAAATATTCAACAAGAAGGAATATACAGTCAAAGATAACAAAAATTAGCATGAAAATAGATTAATAAACACAACCCACTCTTAAATTAAAAGGATAATTTTGCAGCGCCTACATTCCAATATTCTGCTAAATTTATTTCCTGTAAATTAAAAGTTACAGAAAAATAAATATTATCCGAAACTCATTGACTTTGTGGAAACCTATTAAAGATATTAAAAGAGAACAAGGGATGCACTGATGACTTCAAGCCATGAGAAGAGAAAAGAAGCAAATGAAGAAAAAAACACCACATCCAAAACATCCCAGATATAAAGAAAGAAGCGAATGATAAAAGCTCTGCATCAAAGACATCCAAGCAAGAGAAGAAAATGGACAAAACACTTTGTAATAGGGATGAAATGAAGAGCTTATACCATCACAAAAATTTCTTAAAAAAATCTCACCAATTGCTTTACAATTGATTAGATTTCAAACTTTTACAAAAATATCCAAGTACATACAACCAAACAAGTAAAAGTTACAAAAGTTATAGAAAACAAAAGTTGTAATCAAATCACAAAAGCAATCCATGCAATTTACTCAATTAACAATTTAAAAAGAAAGTCATGCAATCAAAATTTCCTGGAACTGTTTGATTGTATTTTTTTTTTCAAGGATTGTATTTTATTAATGAAAAATCTATCTAATTTTATATATATATATTTTAATTTCCTATATATATTTTTATAATAGAGATAAAAAATTTGTAAAAAAAAAACAAAAAATAATAACAATGAGATAGAATAAAAAAAGACACTGAAAATGAACATAAAAAGAAAAAAAGAACACAGTAAATAACAACTTAAAATTAAATAAAAACAGAATGATAAACTTCTACATCAAAACAGGACATTGACATCAAAAAAACAGTAAATAATAAAAACATCAAAGCAAATAAAAGCTCAATTAATACTAGAATGATAAAAGCTCTGCATCACAGACATCCAAGCAGTCTGCATCATAGACATCTAAGCACTGATTACTTCTCCATCACAGACATTCAAGCATCCAAGCAGTCCGCATCACAGACATCTAAGCAGTCTGCATCAGAGACATCTAAGCAAGCACAAGAGAACAGGGGCTGCACTGATTACTTCATGAGATGTCGTAAAAAGCAAATGGAAAAGGCAACTTCTCCATCCAAGCTCTACATCACGGACATCAATACAGGAGAGACCTTATAAATACTCTCGATTGCCTTCCATGATTACCGTTGTATAATTTTGCATTTTGTTTTTTACATGGAAAAGTATGGACGGCAAAAAACAGTTTTCAGATTTCCTTAGACAAGGGTTTACTTTAATAGAAAAGGGTTGTTTTCTTTTTCATGTTTATATGTGTTGTCAGCTTTTTGCTAAAAGAAAAACAGTTTTGGATGTGGATATATTCATTTAGAATGTATTTAAATTTAGAATTTTTATCAATTAAGCTTTATTTATATTTAAGATGTTTTTCTTTATTTACCCTTAATATGTAATAATATTAAAATTTTAAAAATATTTACTTGAGATTGAATATAAATATCACTCATGATTGTTTAAAGGATTTTTAAATAAATATAAAAATACATGATCTATTAAGAATAGACCCTAATCAAATGGCTTCACTAATAAAAAACTATATCATTGTGTGAAATAATATCATATGGTGGATTAGGGATCTAACTAAGCACTATGAACAAAGTTGTGAATCTTTGGAGTCTGCCTATAGATTGCTCACATGGAACTAAAATATATGCAAAGAACTTTGAAAGGCAAAGACCATGACATTACAGGGTTCTTGTTAATTTTAATCTTGTTCAAGGAAAAACTTCTCATACTATGGGTTGTTTAAAGAAAATATTAATAATATGAGCATATTAAAACATACATAATGGTTTAGGAGCACTTAAAAAAGAAGTGAATTTGTTATTGTATTCTTTTAGATCAAGTCACCAATTATGGTGATAATTGATAATACATGATTTATTAGATCTATTGGACAAATACAAGAGAAAAAATGTTATTTATAATAACATGAAGACGCCCAATGGATAAATACAACCATTGGGTAGATAAAGATGACCTATGCAAACTCATCACTTCCAAGAGTTGGCTTATAACTATGACAACTATAGAGCTGGATATTTGTTTGGAAAAGAATGCCAACAACAACCCCCCCCCCGCCCCCCTCATAAAAAAAAATGGCAAAACAAAGGAGTAATCAAATCAATGCAAAAACGGGTCCCAAAAACAAAGCTTGCTAAGGCACCCATGCACAAACTCTCATACCCAATGAAAAAGAAAAAAAAAACTATATCCTAAAAAAGAGTAAACAACATAAAAATGTATGAAGGAAGGAGGACTCAAGATGATACCCCAAGGACAATTTCCTTCACCTCAAGCATTGATTGCAACTATAGAAAAGAAGGCAATGTAAAAGGTTTAATGAAGATGTCTACAACTTTCTCTTGAGTAGGAAAATGCTCTGAACTAAGAACGCAATGAGTTTTCGAATGAATTGCATGTGAATTTCTATGCATTTTTCCTTGTAATGCTCCACCAGACATCTTGAGTCCTCCTTCCTTCATACATTTTTATGTTGTTTACTTTTTTTAGGATGGAGTTTTTTTCCTATGGGTTTATTTTATTTTTCTTTGCATATAAGAGTGTGCCACATGGGTGGCCTAGCAAGCTTTGTTTTTGGGACCCATTTTTGTATTTATTTGATTACTCCTTCTGTTTTGCCTTTTTTTTTGGGGGGGGGGGGATGTTATTGGCATTCTTTTCCAAGCAACTATCCAACTCTATAGTTGTCATAGTTATAATCCAACTCTTAGACGCGTTGAGTTTGCATAAGTCATCTTTATCTACATAATGGTTGTATTTATCCATTGGGCCTCTTCATGTTATTATAAATAACGAATTTTCTCTTGTATTTGTCCAATAGATATAATAAATCATGTATTATCAATTATCACCAGTACTAGGTTGTGATAACAAGGAATGACACTATGATTATCGCATTAAAGAGTGGTGAGGTGATCTTGCTTAATTCCAAACTCTGTCATTAGTTGTCAAATCCAAAGGACCTATTGACTAGCAAAGAATCGCAACACAATACTTAGGTTATACATAAGATAATGCAATCATTGTTTGCTTCTTGCAATACTAGGAAATAGGAGCAAATTCTAGGTGATAAAAAAGACCAAATGTGGACATTCGATCATCAACTAAACTAACCCAATCAGAATCAATGAAACCCACAAGTTTAGAAGCACCTAAAGTATACTGAATGCCAGACTTGGTAGTGCCCTTAATGTACCTCATAATTTGCTTGGCTACCTTATAATGACGTGATAATGACTCTCATGAATAAATTGAGAGAACTAATATACATGCCTACAAACAAGATGGCAGGTCATGTATGAGTCAAATACAATAAACTCCCAACCATTTTGCTATATAACAAAGGATTAACACATGGTGAAGTACATGCCACGAAAAATTGAACGCCTTAACTAAAATGGAGTGGGTGGAGGATTGCAATCAACCATGCCAAAGCATTGAAGTAAATCAAGGGCATAGTTCTACTAAAAAATGGAAATCCCTTTTGAATATTGATGGACTTGGAAACCAATAAAATTATAATACAAAGGACCAAGGTATGTCATATCAAACTGCTCCATTAGCGCTCAATGAATCATGGGTGAAGAAATACCAATGATAATTAAATCATCCATGTACATCACCAAAATCAAGACAACAACACCCTACTTCTTAGTGTACATTGTAGGATCGGAATGGCAGTGATTGAAACCTAAAACAATAAGAAAATTATACATCTTATCACGCCAAGCTCAGGGAGCTTGTTGTATACCACATAATTAATGTCAAAGATTGCAAACATGTTAAGGATCCTATACAAAAGTAGAATATTTCTCCATGTAAATTTCCTCGTGAAAATATCCATGTAGAAAAACACTCTTGGCAACAAGGGAAAAGGCCTCAAAATAATCAATTCCTTTAACTTGTGAAAATACCATGACTACATGATGTGCCTTATGCTTGTCAATAGAGCCATCTACTACATATTTGGTTTTATAAATCCATTTACATTTATCAAGCTTGTTTTCCATAGGAAGAGGAACTAGATTCCAGGTGGTATTCTTCATCGAGGAAGAATACTCCTTTGTCATATCGACATCCCATTTTGGTATACAGGCAACATCAAAAAATTATTGGGGATTGATGGAAATGGTGTTACTCAAAAGAGAGTTACCAGTTAGAAACATAGAAAGGATTGGAGACTAAATAACTAAAATTAGTTTCCTTGTAGCCATATCCTTTAGGTCTCTTTCATTCAAAAAGGTTATTTCTCAAAATTTGTCCTTGATAAAGTGGTGTTTATGGAATATTTTCTTCTGTCTGATTAGCAAATTCATGCATATTTTCTACTTGTTGATTTTCATTTCCAATAGTATGATTTGCAATGACAATATTTCCATCAACTTATATTTTGCAAAACCAAAAATGTCAATGCAATCTTGAACATTGTCTACAAGAAAATCTGTGGGAGAATTAGGAGAAATGATTAGGTTGAAGTTCTCATCAAAGTGGACTACCCTTTTAAATAAGGATTCTATATAAATAAGATCAAATAACATGTATTCCTTCATATCCTCATATGTCATGTCCCTTCCTTAGTGGTCACTTGTTCAATTCCTAGCCCATCAAGTCCCTATGGGTTGAGGAGAGAATTATTAATTAATTGGGATTAATTTTGTTGTAGACCTTAGTTTGTAATAAGTCATAAGTTAATTTTATTTCTTTATTTCCCCATGAATAAAATAATCTTGGATATTTTTAAAGATGATGTGGCCAACATGGCACACTTGGACAAAGGGATAAGGTTTGGAACTATGGAAAGATTGTTAAAAATGAAGAAAGCTAGAAGGAGGGTGTGCTAAGGCAGAAATCAGTGCAAAGAAGGGAAAGTATGGATTTTGGGAAGAAATGAAGGAAAGAAAGAAAAATCAAGAAAGGAGGGTAAAAGCATAATAAAGCAGATAAAGCCATAAAAGCAGAAAAGGCAATGCAAATGCAGTAGGGCAAGAAAAAGATAGAAATCAATGCAAAAGCTCACAAAGCAAGCACATTCTAATATAGATCATGAGGGTGCATTGGCCAAGGATACTTGTGCAAGAATCCATATACTCTATAAAAACATGCATTAGCGCACCTATCATATCTTTTGACAGTTTCATTTTTGAATTGAGAGCTCTAAGCTTCTCTGACTTTGGAGATGTGCCCCTAGTCACAACCAGGAGGTGTGCCCCTATTGTTTTTGTAGTGTTATGCAGGAACTGATAGAATTCATCCATTAATAGTGGTCTATTAAATTTTTTGATACTAGATCTACTGAATTTTGAGTCCCTTTCCATAGTTTGGGAAGTCTTCCATTCCATTTCCCAAGTATTTCTAGTCCTTTCTACATGTAGAGTGTTTTGTGTTGTAGGATTCCATTTATGAGCTTTCTGTGAGATGCATTTAAACTTCCAAGTACTGTAATTGTTGCATTAATTAATGTCTAAAGTTATTCCTACAATTTAAATAAGCAAATTTTGAGCTTCATATGATTTTCTTACACCTAGTCTATATTTTGATGAAAAATGAATAATTTTATGTGCTGTTTGGATGAATACAATTATATCCAATGAAATTTCTTCTGTTATATTTCATATTTTAGTTAACATGTTTATGAATGTAATCCATGCCTGAAATTGGCAATTCATGGCCCTCATACATTGTTTGGGAAGCCCTAAATTCAAGCTTGTTGTTTAGTCCCAGATACCATTATTGCTTATGTGACCTCATAATCTTGTCAAATATTTCCTAAACCTGCATATTCGTACTTATATTTATATATAACAATAAATAGGAGTTCTTCAAGCCTTCCTATGTCAAAATTCCTCACTTGGTTCTCAGGAAGTGCCAAGCGAAAGATCTAGTTTGCATATGTTGGGCTGCCTAGGAACCATGGAGTAGACTTCAACCTAACTGATTTTTGAACCATAAATTGTCCCAGTACATTATGTAAAGGATCCTTCATCTAGCACAATCCTTCCTCCTTTCATGGTCTTGGAAATTCCCTCTTGATCCTTTGTTAAAATGACCAATTAAACGTCCCTTTGTTTTCACTATTTTGTTTTGAATTTTTGGGAAAGGTGAATCAATAACCAATAAGATATGATTGGTTCATTATAGTGGTGTCATAACATGGTCCTCTAAACCTGCTTGAGTGTCCATTAATGAGTTCTAAAATAAGTTCAAACCTGAAGGATAGAGGTCTAGAAGAAGAAGAAGTCAATTCGACGGAAGGTAAGATTCAAGGAGAAAGAGACATGGAAAACATGGATGAAAAAGATGAGTTTAGAATTTTTGTCCAAAGTATGTTGAAAGGATTGCATGATATATCTCATAAGATCATCTAGTCTGGACAAGAAACTTGAGATTTGTTAGGTAAGTAGCTAAGAAACAAGGATGGAGAAGGGAGAAACATTGGCTCTCAACATGGTGAAAGGAAGAGCCCTGGTGGGTTTGTATTTTCAAGGGCAGGGCCTCACAATCACCCTGATGAATTCAAATGTGATATTAAGAATCGTCCTTGTCCTACCATGCCCAATTTCATTGAGGAACATAGGAAGGATCGTGAATTCAAAATAAATTAGTTGCTTCATGGGAAGTTCAGTATGCAGAGTATCAGACTTTGAGTGAAGAATGCAGAAGAGCACTACCATTCAAATATTTTTGTGAATCGCAATGCAAGACAAATCCAAGAGGGAACTTTCGAATTCCTAGTCAAAATTTTGAGCTAAGGAATGTTATTGGTAAGATTTATTTTCCATACTTTGATGGAACATCAAATTGTACTGTTAGTTCTTAGATTCAAAAGTCAGATACCTACTTCCATTTGAATCCTATGGTTGAGAGAGATTCCATCAAATTGGCTACTCTACATTTGGATGGTGAAGCAAACGATTGGTGGTTCCATGGCATAAAAAATATTGGTTGTGATCAAGTAACAACCTATGAAGAATTTACTAGGAGGTTGGTTGAGAGGTTTGATAGGAAGGATCCGAAGATCACTTTTAGAGAGATAGCGCATCTAAAGCAGACTAGGACTCCTGAAGCATACATTTCTGAGTTCCAAAATCTATTAGTGATGGTCATAGACATATCTGAAGCTAGCTTGATCGTTTTATTCATAGAAGGATTAGCAAATCCATGTTGGTTTGTCCAGCAATACTGAGAGGGGGGCGAGGGTGAATCAATATTGCATTTATTTTCACTTTATAAAAAACAATTAGTATTTAATCACAAAGTAAACAATGGATCAGACAAGTAAACATGGAATTTTATCATGGAAACCTCAAAGAAAAAAAGAAAAAATCAAACTCATTAATAAGATGAGTTTTACAAAATTGCTTTTGCAAGCAACAACTTTCTAGAGACACCAATCCCCAAGTTTCTTAGCTTCAACTGAAGGATGAACCAACACCCTATTTTATTCCTACTCCAAAAAACAAGGATGCATCAATGCCATATTTTACCAGCTACTATTGGAAGGAGGCTACAACCCACTACAAGATTATTGCCTTCCCTAACACCACCCTTCCACCCTAATTTGATTTCATCATATTTCCAAATCCTCTGGAACTGGTTCTTCTTCACTTCCTTGGTCTTTGTCTTTTTTTCTACTTCATTGATCTGGATTGCAGAAACAAATTCTTCCTCTCTTGAAATTCTGCTTATAACCACTTATTAGCATGTCTTTTCATTGAAACATTGTGTATTTTCATCATTGTGTCCATTCTTCAAAACCTTTTCATCAAATGCATCTCTTCATTCCGTAAACTCATGTCTTTTCACAATTATGACATTTCAATAATTAATTTTCTCTGTTTAATTGCTTCGTTGTTCACTTAAATTTACTTCTATGTTCTTTGTTCACTGAAAATATCTTTCGGGTTATTATATCTATGTTTATTTATAGGTTAATAAATAACATACTCTTGTTTATTATTTTTAATAATGTTTAATAATAAACATTTTTTTTATGTTAGTTAAATTTAATTATTGATGTAGCTTATCCCTCTAATACCTTTTTGTAGGCATATTAATTATTCATGTAGCTTATCCATGTAATACTTTTCTACAAGCATATTAATTATTCATATAGTTTATCCTTGTAATACTTTTCTGCAAGCATATTAATTTTTCTCAATTTGGCAGGTTTATATCTCATATGTGTGATCACGAGATGGAAAACTGAAAACCATGGATAGATGGACAAGTTACCAAAGAACATATTTATACAATTGGATGAATTTATTTGCACAAGGACAGCCTCTGGCATACATTTCCAAATAGCCGCACATACTTCCTATGTTTAACATTTAGATACATATTTTTTCTCAACTTGGTAGGTTTATCTTTTGCACATGTGACCCAGACCTTAGTGCTTTGATGTTGATGTGGCATGTCGCATGCAGCTCGTGGACTATGATGCGTCTTCTTAGCGCACTTTGAAAATCCCAAATTCCTCTCATCAAATATGTTTTGAGGCTTAGTGCACCTTTCAAGCTCCTTTCCAACCTTGGATTGTGAAACCATCTTCCCGGTTGTTATGATCACTATTCGTCCAACAGTGAAGTGCTCTGGTGTTGCCTACTTCACAAGCAATGCGTCTTTTCACTAGGCACTTTCCTTCATCAACCTAATGTTGTAGATGCCCTGATACCACCTTTCATAACCCTATGACACCCTCGTCACTTTGATGATTAAGCGGGGTGCATGACACTGCCCGAGAATGCCAACAAACTAAGGCACACCATATTACGGCAAACATGTTTTAGGTAGATGATATCATAAGTTTTTTTTAATATTTCATGTATGTAATGTATATTCAAAAAATTAAAGTTCATGTTTTGGTGGGTTGGATAAGAAAATAAAAGATGTAAATTAATAAAAGTAAAATATGGAGACAATATTGTTCACATAGAAAGAAATTTGGATTATCATGTATACAAACTTAAACTTAACATTATTAAGTGATTACTAAGGATAATGAACTTTACAAGATAAAACAAATAAGAATGATAAAAGTTGCAACATATTAGTCCACCTATACAAGAGGAGAACAGTCACAATTATTTTCATGTCATACCTCAATCATGTAAAACCAACATATAATCACCTAAACTTTAGATCTACCATGTGCCAAGAGGGATCAAATCCTTAGAGGTTCAAACATCTCCTCAAGTTTTACACAAAAGTTTAGATGGATCTATGTTTGGATCTCCATGTTAGACTTCAAGCCTTACATGAGGCACAACAAATTTAGACATATTTTGATCCCATCTCTAACCCAGAATGAGACTTCCAGTTCTAGAATTAGAATTTATTTTCATTTAACACCTCGTTTGGAAGTTTTGGGAGTGAACTGTAGGATATGTATGTTTAGGAACGGATTGGTCCATTCATAGAAAAATGATGTTAGATTGCCAAAACCTTCCAATAGTATAAATCACAATACTTATTGTTAATGTTGACAAATTGTCAAAACCTAGTAGTAGTGAGTGTCTTCAATTCGATAGAGGATTGATATAGTGTGTTTTCCTTGTCCCTTCCTCTTTTTGCATCACCTTTTATAAGGAAGGAACACACAATAGACTTCCATCAAAGTGATAATGAAAAAGAAACAATTTCAGAACCAATGAGTTGGTATGCTTTTTGGATCATGGAATGTTGTTTACATAGAGATTTTGTTTATCATCTTTGAAATCCAACACATCACCGAAGTCCCAAGAACATTGAAATCTTCCAAGTATGATGATACGATTTTTTGGGTTGGTGGAGATTTTGTACATGCTAGAATTTGTAGTCGCTAACGTCATTGGATCCACTCTCTACCTTTTGATTTTGCAAGATCAATGGAGAATTGTTCATTAAATGTTATTTTACAATTGATTTGATACATTAGATGTCATGTAAGTAGGTAGAGTCATGCATATTTGAGCTTTGATTTGTAGCCGAAAATGTGGAAATGTAGCCATCATGGTTTGAGAGGTTTCAAAGTTTCTTTATTGTCCCTTAAACATAGGTCTAAGTCTTGTGAGGAGTGATGGTTAAGGACTTGAGAGGTATTTTATGTTGTAGATTGGTTTCAAAGGTCTTCGATTTTTGTAACCAGTAAAAGAAAAATTTTGCGTGCACACACAAGTGTACAAAATGCCACTAAAAATTTCAAAGGTTAGTTTCGAAAATTAATAAAAAAATATAATTTCCCAAGATAAATTTAAAAAAAAAAATGTGCACCCTAGTGCATTTTGTGTAGATGTCATATTTTTTTTTCAAAAATTATACATCTATCACTAATTATTTTACATGCACACAAACCACTTTTTAACTTTTCTTGAAATTTACAAGAAACAACCTATCATTAAATTCAATTTTGACATATTAAATAATAATTTTATTTAAAAAAAATATAGATGGAATGACAACCTAATTCCCTACAATTGTTTTTTGTCTTGTCGAAATTCACAAGGCATATATGAGTTTTGAGGGATTCGATTGTACAAATGAGTAAAAAATCGAATTTTCACCATCAATTTTGGCCAAAAAGTGTTACCCATCTTCATGGATTCACCGTGTGCCCTTGGCTAGGAGTGGATAATGTAACTCATCACAACACAATACAAAAAGGAGGCAATGAGCTAACCTCATTCTTAAAACCAAAAGATATGGCAACAAGGAAACTGATTTTAGTTAATTAGTCACCAACCCTTTCCATACTTCTTCACATACAACTGG
This sequence comes from Pseudotsuga menziesii, assembly GCA_001517045.1. Lineage (NCBI taxonomy): Eukaryota > Viridiplantae > Streptophyta > Pinopsida > Pinales > Pinaceae > Pseudotsuga > Pseudotsuga menziesii. The sequence continues at coordinate 204,434 of LPNX010443763.1, forward strand.
TAATTCTCTTTTGAGTGACACCATTTCCACCAATCCACAACAATATTTGATGTTGTTGGTATACCAAAATGGGATGTTGCTATGATAGAGGATTATTTTTCCTTCTTGAAGAATAACGCCTATAATCTAGTTTCTCTTCCTAAGGTACACAAGCTTTATCATTGTCAATGGATTTATGAAACCATATATAAAATAGATGGCTTTGTTGACAAGCATAAGGCACATCATGTAGTCAAGGGACTTTTACAAGTTAAAGGAATTGATTATGCTGAGACCTTTTCACCTGTTTCCAAGAGTGTTTTTCTACATGGAGATTTTTACGAGGAAATTTACATGGATAAATCTTCTAGTTTTGTGTAGGATCCTTCACATGTTTGCAAACTTTGATGTTAATTATGTGGTCTCAAACAAGCCCCCCCCCGAGTTTGGTGTGAGAATATGTATAATTTTCTTATTGTTTTAGGTTGCAATCGTTGTCATTCCAATCCTACAGTGTACACTAAGAGGTAGGGTGTCGTTCTCTTGATTTTGGTTATGTACATGAATGATTTAATTCTCATTGGTAGTTCTTCATCCACAATTCAGAGTGTTCATCAATCACTAATGGAGAAGTTTGATACGACAAAACTTGGTCCTTTGCATTATAATTTTATCAACTTATAGGTCCTTCAACCTTCACAAGGGATTTCCGATTTTTAGTTAAAGTATGCCCTTGATTTACTTCATTGCTTTGGCATGGTTGATTGCAAGCCTCCAATGACTCCATTTTAGTTAAGGCATTCAAATTTTTGTGAGTTGTACTTCACCATGTGTTAATCCTTTTTCTATATTAGTTGGGAGTCTATTGTATTTGACCCATACATGACTTGCCATCTCGTTTGCAGACATGTCTCTTAGTACTCTCAATTTCTTCATTAGAGACACTAGAAGGTAGCCAAGCAAATTCTAAGGTACATTAAGGGCACTACCAATTCTGGCATTTGGTATACCTTAGGTGCTTCTCAACTTGTGGTTTTCACTGATTTTGATTGGGCTAGTTTAGTTGATGATCGAATGTCCACCTAGTTTAGTTTTGTCTATCACCTAGAAGTTGCTCCTATTTCCTAGTATTGCACTGAAGCAATCAATGATTGCATTATCTTATGTATAACTTGAGTATTGTGCTACAATTCTTTGCTAGTCAAGAGGTTCTTTTGCTTTGACAACTGATGATAGAGTTTGGAATTAAGCAAGATCACCCCACCACTTTTTGGTGTGATGATCAAAGTGTTGTACATATTTATTGCAACATGATGTGCCTTGGATAATAATAACATGTTGGGGATGTTATTGATAAACCAAAATGGGATGTTGCTATGATAGAGGATTATTTTTCCTTGTTGAAGAATAACACCTATAATCTAGTTTCTCTTCCTAAGGTACACAAGCTTTATCATTGTCAATGGATTTATGAAACCATATATAAAATAGATGGCTCTGTTGACAAGCTTAAGGCACATCATGTAGTCAAGGGACTTTTACAAGTTAAATGAAAATCCAGCATACACTTCATTTTTTCTATTTGGTTTTCTCTATTTTTTTTGTTTTTCTTTTACGAATTCTTTGTAATATTTTAATTTCATAGATGTATGTGATTCAAGTTTTAGCAAAGTATTAAAATGCTTAATCTTAGTGTCAAGTATCTTGTTTATTTGCTTATGGAATGATTAGATTTATTTTCAAATTTCTTGTTTATTTGTTTATCAACAAAATAAGGGACAAATTCATAATGTAAAAGATTCAGTTTTGTATTGGTTGTCTTCCATACCCTGTCATTCAATTATTTTCATGCTTATGCAATATCCTTAAAGGTGGATTACTTCCAAGATGATGAGAAAGGTTTCTCGGGTTCTCCCCTTGTCTATGTATTACTTCTTGTTGAAGATTTTTTTTGTATTTTTTTCCAACCGCATATTTATATTTGTGTATATGGCTCATGATTAATGTGTTCTCTATTTGAACACCATTAATCAAAATAGTTTCTACCAATTTTCTTGTTTCTTTTTGCAACCCTTTTTCTTTGTAACCTTTACTTTCCTGGCTGCATGTGGTTACATATTTTGCAGAAAGTTGACATATAATCAATTGTAATGCTTATCATATTTTTTACGAAATTTTTGTGATGGTATGAGCTCTTCATTTCATCAAGGTGTCTTGTCCATTTTCTTCTTCATACTAATTCAAGTTAGCTTCATCTTTACATTCCATGTTCAATGTATATTCTTTATTTTATTCTAATTATTTCACATTTGGTGCATAATTCTTCTTTAATATGATTAATTTTTTGCCATTAATAAAATTAGCTAGAGTATTTATGACCTTTAATTTCCATCATGGTGATACATGCAATTAGTGATTTAATAAAATATTGCAATTTTTAAAATGGTCAGAAAAAATGTTAGTTGAATCTAAACTTTTCCTTGTTATTTTTAACTCTGGAAAAGGTTTCTATGTGGAGAACCTTTGTGGCTCATAACATTTAGAAACCCAGCCATCAAGCAGTGTTTACCTCCAACTTAAGACCACTGCTTGCGCATGTTGACTCTGGTATGCCCCTTCCTTGAATTGTTTTTATGCAAGCTATTCGTCGTTGGCTGGTTGGCAGTGTTCATTTTCTTTGAAAAAGTAGCAATGGTATATTCAATCAATATAAGATCGATGCGGCATCCTTGATGGGCTGAATAGGTGAACTGTTGGCGGATGCTAATTGTGAGAGGTGGACAAAGATGGGTTTTCTAGAATTATGTGTATGGGATTCAAGTTCTAGAAAAAAAAAGTAGACAAAAAGAGAATAGAATACAGACTCAATGCGGACCAGATCATGAAAATAGTATTACATGGCCCACTGGAAAGTGGCTCATCCTTCCTAAAGTAACTGCTCTGGTACTAAAAATTTTGACTGCACATTGCTAGGACCTTTACTTTAGATGCTTCCGGAAGTGGCACAGAGGAACAACTAGTAGCAGTTGGATGGATCGTAACGTATGTGTATACTTTTGCAGACTCAATGAGGCCTACGCACATGACCCCTTTTCGACCCTGTCAAAGTTATTGTTAATTTATTCATGGAAATCAAATGCCATGTTTATGAGTAGAATACACTTCAATCTAAAAAAGTAATGGATTTTTGCATGTGATTTGTTTTAACACTTTTTGTTCACGAGAAATGATTCTAAAGTTCATCTCCTTTGAATTTATAAATCATCTGCTATATTTTCTTGTTCATTTGTATGTTTATGTGTGTATTCCTTGTATGCTTCTGTGTGTATTCATTGTTCTTGAATTTCTATGTTGTGTTGTGATTTTTTTTATGTCTGTGGTATGGTGCATGATCACCATGTTCAATGTTTGAACAAAGTTTGATTAACATGTTCTCTATTTTAAGTTTCTTTTCACAAACTCTTTGAGGCCTTAAAATTTTCAGGATTAACGTGTTTCAAAATCTAACTGGATATTGGAATAATTACTGGAACATCCATTGTTTATTTGTTTATAAAAGTTAAATATAGGTGAATCCAATCAGTCTTCTGGATTTTGATGATGCATAGCAAGGATGGAATTCCCCCCTTCTCTGCTCTTCTAGTGGATCCCAAATTTGTCCCAATTTTCCTAGTGGAATGTGCCTATTTGTATTATTTTTGCATTGTTGGGTAATCTTCCCATTGCAGGGAAGGCATGTGAATGTGGTGAAGGATAAGGAATGAAGGCATTTTAGCAACTCCAAATTCCTTCACCTTGAGAATGGATTCTGCAATTGGAAATAAAACATGAAATTGACAACATTGAAAAGAGGCCCGAGATCGTATTCTACAATTGGAAGCAAAATATGAAACTGACAGCATTGCAGAGAGGCCTAATTGGTTCACAAGCCCCTATGGTGAATGGATTTTTACGAGGTCTCCCAAAAGTAGAATTCATCCAAATTTGAATGGCCTTTTCTCATGCCTCACCAATAAGGAATCCACCAAGGTGATTTCATATTCTATTAAACCCAAAGATAAGGATTGCAATGAGCTTCCATGTTCTTTTCAACCTCAAGAAAAGGAATTCAACTCAATATCAAAGCTCGATGATTACGCTGGATATTTGATCTTGGACTCACCTTTCTGCAGTAGTGTTGTTGGATAAGTCTCGTCACCCCTAACACTTGAGCAAGCTAAGCAATTGAACAAGGATTCTTTTAGCGACACTGACTCTTGCAACGTGCAAAACTTTGTTCATCTACACTCACGGGCAATTGTTCATCTACACTCAAATACAACAGATAATTTATGAACCTTCTGTGATTGAGTTTTGTATGGATTTTCCATTATTCTTTTTTTTGTTATGAATATTAAAGGTTAACCATTGCCAAGAAGACAATAAATATTGTGTAGGCTAGATTTTCATTGCCTATTTTCTCATAATTTTTGGTTTTCCTTTTACAAATTCTCTACAACCTTTTAGTTTCTTAGATACATGTGATTCAAACTTTAGAAAAATATTAGAATGTTTAATCTTACTCTCAAATCTCTCAGCTTATTTGTTTATGGAATGCTTAGACTTATTCTCAAATTTCTTGTTTATTTGTTTATGGAATGCTTAGACTTCATCTCAAATTTATTGTTTATTTGTTTATGGAATGCTTCCTCTTATTTTCAAATCTCTTGTTTATGGAAGTTAAATGCAATCTAAACCAATAGAAGGAAATGCTATGTAGAAATGATTTTAATGACATGTTGGATTTTTATTATCTCTATTTAGCATGGTTCATTACCACTTATGCTCTATGTTTAAGTTTTTAACAAGGATGTAGTATGCTTCCTGTAATTTTTTGGTTTCCTTTTACAATTTTTTTGTAATGTTTTAGTTTTATGTTGTAGATGTGATTGAAATTTTGTAGAATATTGAAAAGGTTTATCTCAGTTCAATTGATTTTTAAATATAATTTAAATGGGATGATCATCTACAAACATAATACATTGCTAATTATAGGCTATAATTTTAGTAAAGGGTGAAATTGAGTGTTTCATCAATAGTTTCTTCTAGTTCCTGAGAAATAATTTCAATGATATGTTGATTTGTATTATCTCTATTTAGTATGGTTCATTGTCACTTGTTCTCTCCACTACAGATTTTGTACAACATTGATGGACTCTGCTTCCTCTAAATTTTTAGTTTCCTTTTACAAATTCTTTGTAATCTTTTAGTTTCTTGCATGGATGCTATTAAAATTTAGCAAAATATCAGAATGGTTTATCTCAGTTCAATTAATTTTTAAATGGAATTTAAATGGGATGCTCATCTACAAACATAATACATTGCTAATGAAAGGGTACAATTTCAGGAAAAGGTGAAATTGTGTTTTGTATCAGTTGTTTTCCATTTCTTGAGATCTATGATTTGTTGTAACTATCATTTTCCTGTGCAGAGACCTTAGTTGAAATGCATCCAAGTAACACTTCACACACTGTTACACATCATAAGTTAGAATTCATAATGAAATTGTATTTTTCCTGTGCATATTGCATTTACATTTAGGGTGTAAAAGTTGTCTAGAAAAGCATAAATACTTCAACATCTTCAGAAAACTAGACACTAACCTTTTTTTAAACTTCCAAAATGAAAGATGATAGACTAGGATTAATGAGGAAAATAATCCTTGATTTTTCTTTTTTCTTTTAACCTCAATGCAACCATGACAAGATTCCATAGGGATTAATTGTAATTAGAATTCAGGTTTCCAAGATTTATGCTAATTCTTGTCCTTTATGACCTTGTATTATTTGTTGGATGTTTATTTTCTATTTTGGATACCTTTTACATTTTTTTTGTCTGTAACCTTTAATTTCAAGTATGCATGTAATCAGAAAATATCTAGAATATTGATTTCACGGATGCACGTAATCAAAAAATCTGTACAATATTGACTTGTATGCCCTTGAAATCACTATGCTATCCATATAGGACACTTTTAGGACATTATCCATAAAGGATACTCTTAAGATATTGGTCGAGTTCAGCCTTAGTTGTTTTCTACTTCCTCAAGTGGAAATAGAAATATTGCATCCTCTACATTGTTGCATTACTAGTCTTAAATAAGATTTCATAAAATATATTTAGATGAAATTGAATGAATATAGATTATTATATCCTTCTGTATACCGATGTTTATCTTTGCAAAGTTCCTTCCTTATACCTTTTTTTATCTTTCCTACAACTTTTCATTGTATGTTATCTGATGGGGTATAATCTATTGCAAAATTAGTCCCAATTGTCATATAATAATTGAAAAGTTATTGTCCTAATTATTCCTGTGAATTAGTATTTCATCTTGTTTTGATTTTTAGTATTTCTTTGAAGCATATTCCTTTTATGGGAGGTGAATTATTGGAGTACTTCTTTGAGCTTTGTAAGGATGAATATGAGTTTGAGTTACAGGAAGGTCAAAGCCTATACAAGGAAAACAATTTCGTCGGTGGTCATCTGTAGAATTGATATGGAGGATGTCGATGTGGGAGAGGGATTAATAGGGGAGGGTATAGTGTTAGGGAATTATTGTATAGAATTATTAGCAAAGTTAATGAAACAAGAATATCTTGGGGATGCAACTCAAATTGATGGCTCATGCTTCATAAGGAAGGACACTTGTCAAAATGAAAAGGAGCAGATTGAGCTTGAAGTGATACTTGGAGAGATTTTCAATACAAAAGATGACAATAATCATCATGATCTTGAAGAGTTGGATCTAAGAGGTGAAATAGATAATAGTCATGATAAGGTGGGGAAAAAATGCATTCTATCTTCTCGAGGTTATCACTTTGGGAGAGAAAAGGACTTTGAGTTCTTAGAAGGATGCTACCTTGGAAATCTGAAGGGTGAAATATAAAGAATGGACTCTGGAGAGGAACCTATTGTCATTTTAGAAAGTAAAACATGAAATGTATACATTGAGAAAATAATCAATAGCTTTGGTGTTAGGGATTGATGTCAAAATGAATGAAGCTGTGGAATATGGGGAAATAGTTTTGGTGGGTCAAGTTCTGGGATTTAGAGTAGGTGAAAGAAGTTTGAAAGATTGGGTGGACAAAGAGCGGGGAGATTTCTTAGGGTATAATCATGTATCTTTTATTATTCCAAGGGGATAGTTGGCATTCATATTCCAATTTAGATATGTGCATCCAGGATCCTAAAGAAAGAATGGAGATGGAATTCTTGCTCAATCTTTCTAAAACGTTGGAATCCATTATTTGATGCAAGAAAGGAAAGTTTGGATTCCATGTCAATTTGGGTTAAGATGTTCAATCTTCTGTTTGAATTTTGGTCTTTGTATTTTTTCCATGCCGTGGGTAATGTTTTGGGATCCTATGTGGAGGCAGATTAGTCACATCTAAAATCGGGGGTGTATTATGTGGCTCATATTCTGGTAAATCTTAACCTTCGAGAGGGATTAGTAGGAAATATTGAGATAATAGTGAGAAATAAAATTCATGTTCAATCTCTAAACTATATAGGTGTACTATTCAAGTGTAATATGTGACATAAGTATGGTCATATAGTAGCAGAGTGTACACTTCCTTTTTGTAGGAAAATATGGAAGAAAAAAAGAGGGCAGGAGAAGAGAAAGGATAATAGGGTTGGAAAGAGGCCATTGGAGCTTGAGAAATATGTCGAATTGCCTTCAGAGGATATAAAATTTCATCAGCAAGCAACGACTAGTAATGTCAACATCGAGAAAAATCCAATAAGGTTAGATACAACAAATATGCTTATTAAGGAAGGTGGTGATCACTTGTTTTTTTGTAAAAGAGATGTAGAAGGACAATTTCGTCTTTTTCAATCCAGAAGAGGAGGTTAAGATAGACTTAGGTATGACTCTAAAAGACTTGTTCCATTTACAATTAGAAATATTTGTAGGGAAAATTTTATCATCTGATATTCTTTCTTTACAATCTCCCTTTAATGAAAAGGATTTATTTGGGAAGTGCTAGATAAATGGTGACAATCTAGGCACCCTTTCAAGATATTTTTTAAGAAAAGCTTTGGAAATTCCTTTTCAAAAAGGTATTCCATCAAACGAATTATTGTCTAGGGTTAATTTTCAATATTCTCAGGTGGAGAATCAACCCTTTGTTTCTCCTAATGAGAAGGATCTCTTTCTGAACAAAGGGACATTAGAAGAGGAAGGGCGATATTTCCTTCGTTCTCGAAAACAAGGCTTTGAAATTTTTTTTGGTGAAGTATCGAGCGGGCTAGGTAAGAATGTGGAAAAATATAAAAATAGGTAAAGGAAGGAAATATTTTCTCCAGTTAGATCAAGAAAATGTTGTGTGGGATGTAGCTTCAGGAAAACAAAGATCTATCAATGGGGTGATTAAAGCAACGAAAGCCTTTGGATTAAGGGGTTCCTTATGATTTGTGTTTCCTTGAATTGCAAGGGGATTGTTAGTGCCTCAAAATGATAGCACTTAGGAGATTGGTTAGTAACTTGAAGTCAGATGTGATCTTTTTGTTAGAAACAATGAGTGAGGGTAAGGAACTTGTGAAGGGACTGGATGTTTTGCTCGATGGATGGGAATTTGGGTTGTAATTGCTAAACGCAAATCTGGAGGTCTAATTTTGTGTTGGCATAGTCAAAGTATGAAACTTAAAAAATATTGGGCCTCTGAATTAAGACTAAGAATGACCTTACATTCTCTTGAACTAAGGAAGGAACTCATGTTTCTGAATATATATGGGTGGAATAGTGATCGTATTTCTTTTGGGGGATTTTTAATGGCTAAGACTTGTTTTAAGGAGTGTAATATTATTTTGGGAGGAGATTTAAATTTTCCTATGGGTATGCCGGAGACTTGGGGACATAATGGGTGTCTAGATCTTTTTTCAGATTTATTCTTGAGAATGATGGAATGTAATGGGCTAACCAATAAAATTAAACTGGCTTAGTCTAACAGAAGAGGAAGAAATGACTTTATTGTGAAGCGTCTGGATTGTTTTCTTGTTTTGGAGGGTCACTTTTATAGCTTCTAGTGCATATTTGACAGTGGATTGGGAGGGGAGGGGATTCATATCATCATCCAATGGTGATTGAATTAGCGGGATAATTGGAAAAAATTTCTTGTCCCTTCAAACTTAATCCCTTATGTTTAGAAGACAGGGATTGTGTTCAGCAATTGAAAAATGCTTGGAATCCATTTGACATAAATTTGAGGGAGTTGAAATCTATACAATTCTGAAATAACTTGAAGATTGCAAAAAAATCAGTCACTTCTTGGGCTTGAAATAAGAAATTGGGAGAGGACATAGCCTAAAAGATCCATTGATTCAAGGCTGGTGATTCTATACAAGGCTGAGGGACTCAATTTCCTTGAGAAGGACACAAGGGATGATGTGAAAGACCTAGAACTAAAAAGAAGGAAATTTATAGAAAATAAAGAAGTTTAATGGAGAATGAAAAGTAGGGCGTTGTGATTGGCTAGGGGGGATGAGAATATGAAATATTTCCATAATTTGAAGAGGATGAAAAGGTTTCTAAGGAAGAAGCAATAAAATTAGCCCACTTATATCCTAATCTTGAGAATGATGAGGATAACAAGGAACTATTGAAAGAAGTATCTAAGGAAGAATTAGAGAAGACTCTTCATAGCCTTAAAAAAGAAAAAATCATAAGTACTCATAACATGTCGATTGGGTACTTCTTAAGAATTCTAGATACAGTGGAGGAGGATATGTTAAGAGTAGTTGAGGTTTCCAAAAAGAAATGAAAGATGTTAGGGTATTTCAATGCAACATTCATCTCTCTCATACCAAAAAAGGGATAATGTGAATTGTATAGATGACTACAAGCCAATTTCATTATGCAACAACATTTACAAGATGGTCACAAAGGGTATTATCATCTAATTTTACTAATTAACAGTTTGGGTTACTAGAAGGTAGACATATTCACAAGGCTATAGGAATATCCTAGAAAGGCCTTCATTCAATAAGGCTAAAAAGGTTAGAGGAAATGGTGATAAAGATTGATCTTGCAAAGGAATATGATCATGTAAGAAAGGTATTCATTCAGATGATTTTATCTCAAGTTGGGTTTTTTGTTACATTTATATACGATATATTATTCCATGTGTGATGATGGTCTCCTTTTTTGTTTATGATAAGTGGAGAAACATCTACCTTTTTCAGACATGAGAGAGGGGTAAGACAAGGGTTCCCTTTGGCTCCCTTGATATTTCTCTTTGTAGCATAAGGGCTTGGCAGAATGATCAGGGAACCTAAGAGGATTGGAGGCATAAAAGGATTTTGTACGGGGAGGGGGGGAGTTTAGCTTACATATCTTCATTTTGTCGATGATATCTTGATATTCTATGATGGAACGAAAAGGGAATTAGAGAAGATGCCAAGTATTCTTGATATTTTTTTTAGTGCAACATGAATGGTGGTAAATGCAAAAAACTCTACAATATCTAGAGAAGGAGTTGAGGAGGACGATCTACGGTGCTTCAATATGAAATTGGGATTTAATGTTATGAATATTGATGAAGGATTTAAATATTTGGGGTTTTGTATTAAGCCCTCCTATCATATTAGTGATTGGGAATGGTTGATCATTAAATGTGAAAAGATACTAGTGCATTGGTGTTTGTGTTGGATTTCTAAGGGAGGTAGAATGACATTGATCAAATCGGTATTAATAGCCATACCAATGTAATGTTTTTTATCCTAGATCCCATGGTGTGTGTTGGACAAGATTTCAAAATTAAGTATGAGATTCTTCCAGTCCGTTAGCTTCGAAAAGAAAAGGAATTATTGGATAAGTTGGAAGATAATATCAACTCCAATCTTAATGGGAGGGTGGGGCATAAATAATATGATACCTCTTTGTGAAAATAGTTTGGAGGTTGTTAGGAGGATTAGGACTCTATTCTGAACTAGTGGAACATAAATATATCAGCCCCATGTTGCTCATAGATTGGATTTGAAAGCCATTTAAATCAATGTTCAATGTTTTGGTCACATGGAAAAAACTTGTTTCGAGTTTTTCTTTGATTGGGGTTGGATTGACTTGGAAGATAGGTGACAATATTAGTGTATGCTTAGGGGAGGATCTGTGTGTGGGAAGTGATTTTTCTCATTTTCTACCATTGCACATGGTTATGTTTCTTCGATCAATGGGTTTCTATTGTCTAAGTCAAATATCCAATCCTTCAAAAAATTCAAACTGGAAGCAAGGCTGGATAACGGTAGATATGTTGGGGTTCACTAGGGGGGATATCAGAAGTTGGGAAGGTTTTGTTGGGAAAATACATTCAAGCCATGCTTGTCTTCAAGAAAACAAGGATTCTTTATTCGGGACTCATGCACTAAATGGGAATACACACCAAAGGATGGTTATGGTGTGCTCTGAAAGAAAGACTGGAAGGGGGATTTCTAGTGATGGTGGAAGGTAGTATGGAAGATGCATTGCCCTTAAAAATAAAAATAGAAATTGTGGTTATTGTTATCCAATAAAGTATTAATGTGGGACTTATTACAGTACTGGAATACAAATGGTACAGAAAATTGTTTCCATTGTAAAGAAGCTAAGAAGAGTAATATGCATCTAGCAGTGGAGTATGTTTATACTAAACAAGTTTGGAGGGATGTTGAATATTTCATAAATGTACCAATTGTATGATAGGAAACAACGTGCTTGGTGTAATAATAATGATTTGAAGGAATTTAGAGCCCTCTTAGATATGATTACTTGGAGCATTTGGCTTGCTAGAAATGCTCATCTTTTTGAGGACATGATTATCCCAACATTCCAATGTGCCATGCAAAGTGTAAGTATTCTAATACATTTTCCTCAAGACAAGAAGGTGAAGACTCCTAGAGATATCATTTCAATAGACACTACAACAAAGTTGACGTTTAGGTGTTAGATTTTTACCATTCAAGCTAGCATTATCTTAGGATCTTATCTAAGAGAATACCATGCACAACAATAAACAAAAGAGACAAGAGACACAAAGAATTTTCCTCGGGGAAACCATAAAGGAGAAAACCTTGAAACTTCCTCAGAGATAGAATGAGCACTAATGACAGTAGTAAAACCTGAAAACATAAAAGATGATTTCCACAGCTTGTTCTCTCTCTCACACTTGAGAGAGCTTCTCCTATCTCACTCATGCTCCCCAATGAGTGAGTGTGTGTGTGATAAATAGAGAGGCTCACTCTCAATTTATATTTTTCATTCACTTAATGTCCACTTTAACATGTCAGCCCCACTTAACAATTACTTACTAGAGCCGACATCTCTAGGAGATTCTAATAACCCTAGTGCCCCAAAACTGTGGGGAATTTTCCCTCCGATCAACAAGGAGGGTTAACCTTGACACAAATGTGGGGACTATTTCCCTGAATTACAATGGAGGGTTAACCTCACTAAATTTACATGTCTTGTTTACATTATTGAATCTCCTGATCGGAACATTGGGTCATGACATGACTCAATTACATTACAGATACTTCTTGGAATAAACATCGGGGTACAATATACAAGTGAATACATTCCGAAGTTACAAATACATCAACATTGGGGGGGTTGTCTTTCAAATCCACGTCACTTCCAGGGGTGGTTTGTGCATTATAGGTGTTCTTTACAAAACTGGCCCCAATAGCACCAACGCTTAAAGTATGGATTTTTAGGGGCGGTTTTGGAAGAGATCAAAACGCCCCCAAAAGTGAATTTTGGGGATGGTTTTAAACCCCCCACAAAAGTTAATTTTAGGGGAAATTATAACCCCCCTCGTAGACACCTACGGGGGCGGTTCCAAACCCCCCCTAAAATTCCTTATTAAAATTCTTTGGGGGCTGTCCTAAACCCCCCCTAAAACTCCATCTTAGTAACCTTTGAGGGTGGTCTTAACAAAATCGCCCCTAATAGAATCGATGCTAAAAGTTTGGAATTTTAAGGGTGGCTCTAGAAGACATAAAAACCGACACTAAAAGTAACTTTTGAGGGCGGTTCGACCTTCCCCCCCCCAAAAAAATGACTTTTTATGGGTGCTTCTAAACCCCCCTCGTAGACACCAATGGGGGCAGTTCAGAACCCCTCTAAAATTAATTATTACAAAGCTTTGGGGGCGGTTACAAACTCCCCTAGTAGGTACCTACATGGGAATTTTGAAACCCCCCTCGTAGACACCTACAGGGATAGTTTGAAACCCCCCTTAAAACTCCATCTTACAAATCGGGGGGTGGTTATCAACCCCTGTGATATAAAGCATGACAAGGAGGTTTTCAAAACCCCTCATTGTAACATAAAAGGTCAATTGTGAACCCCACTCATAGTGACATATGAAGGAAGTGTAGAACCCCCCTCGTGGAAACATATAAACACAGGTTTGAAACCCCCCCTATAGCCATAATAAATCATAATAAAATATATTTTATTAAAAACCGATATTGTTATATCATTAGGGCATGGAGGAATCGAACCACCAACCTCCTGCTTGTAAAGAAGGTGCTCTTCCATTGAGCTGGAACCCTTTAAAATTGGGGAAATGAGCAATATTAACACCCATATTGCATCATTTGTAATTCTAAGAAAAGACAATAAGATCTAAATACAACCATGCTTAAAATCCAATTGATATTTCCAAAGACAACCATGCTTGAAATCCAATTTATTTTTGCAAATAATGGCGTTGCATATGTATCTTTGTTATACATGTATGCAAAGGTTGGTGGGTGGGATGAGGTAGCTAGATTGTGGTCAATAATAGTTTGCATACATTTGTTGTTGAGGATAGGTCACACTTTTAAGAAGAAAAAAATATATGCATTGTTTGAAAGTTTGTATAAACAGATAAAGAGAGCAAGGTATGTGCTTGATACAAATTTTGTAGCACATGATATGGAGTAGCCTTCTGAGAAAAACACATTCTACATTCACAGTGAAATTTGATCGCTAATTTTGGACTTATGGTATCACCCCTTGGTAAACCTTATTAGGTGTCTTTAAGAGATTTCACATTTGTGTTGTGTGACAATGTTGCTATATTCCAATAGATAGTAATAGAGTGATTTGGAAAGACATAGGAAAGATATATGTTGACAATTTATCTAGGTTACTTGGGTTTCTCCCTCTCAATATATTATCCCCAAGCTAGCATTTTAAGCAAGACATTTCTTACAAATGATCACACATAGTGTAATAAAATACCTACATAATAATACTATATGTACTTTGCAACAACCACATCATCAAATTTATTAGCTCCATTTCATATTTCCTTCATAACACACCCTATTAATTTTCCTTTCCTCTGGAAATTAACTTATGTCTCATGAACTTTGTATATGTGGAGCATAGCCCTTTGTATCAAAATCTAGAACCTATAGAACTGAAGCTCATATTAAATGAGAAAAAACTTTATCACACATAAGATTATGAAAATGATATATCAAATACAAGAAGACTGGGACATTCTTTCAGGCTATTTCCCAGCACTATTATCAAGAATGGAGATCTATGTTATAGCCAAACCTATAAAGATTAGCTATACCCTGCATAAAATATTGTATGTCACTTTGATTCTTCATATTATTCTCTAATGAAGTTTCAACAGCAATCTGCAGACCCGATGTAGTCCAAAGGTCTATGAACTCATTCAACAACTTTATCTCATAAACATGTATTTATAATTTCCACACACAACTCAATCCAAGGAAGTGATGACAAATCACTTCCTCTTCCATGACTAATGGTGTTCACTACCTATATATGATTATAAATGATGTTATAGAATACAACCTTGACTACTAAGACATGTTTAGACCTTAAAGTTCCAATATTATGTTCCTAAGGTCCAAGAAACTAGAAACAAGTGCCCACTGCCATCCAGGTTCTATGACAATTCAAAAAGTATTTCATAGTTTCAGACAAAATAGAGAGAAAATGCCCACCAAAATTGATTAAATTACTTGGCTCAGTTTCACCTTAAATGGAAATGAGAAATAGACTTGAATTACTTTACTTTCAGCCACAACACTACAAGGTTAAAAAAGTTAACTTAATGTTTATATTCCTCTATCTGTATCATTTCTTGTTTGATCATACATCCATCAAAATAAGCTCTTTATGCACACATAAGAAAATACAATTTTATTAATGTCCATTGAGTGATCACCATATTGATCAATGGAACTTGGAAGTACAGCCTATGTGAATTCAATGTGAGAGTGAAAAAGCAAATACTACCACTGCTCTACTAAAAGCATAGAAAGAGCTAACTAACTAACCAACGAAAACACAAGAAGTAGTGTAGATATAAAACCAAAACCATGTCGAGCATACAATGCATATATCAAGGTGTCCTAAGGGTAAAATAGAATCACGTGAGAGAGAAAGGAAGAGGATGACTCTTGATCTTTATGTTAAAGGGCCCAGAACATCAAAATGGTTCTTAGTGTGGTTCTTAGTTTTTGAACTTGTTGAGAGACAATTAGGATAGTTCTTTAGTGTCAAAATTATAACAACATTATTGAAAAATATTTTTAGATCTGGTAACTGGCGAAGTGTATACAGGTTCACAATAATATAGATGACTACAATAGGACACAGGAAACTGCATATTTAGAAACTACAAGGGAAAGAAAAATCGATCTTCAAATGACAGAAACATAAATAGAAAAGTTGGCCACACAAAAATCTAAAAACAGAGAAACATTGGCAATGGGGTGTTTAAGAGATGAAATTATAAAGCATTTGGACTAAAATTCATACGCTGTGCAATGGAAAAGCTTGATATATGTATCACAGAACATTTACCTATGTTCTGTTGGTCCACATGCACCAGATTTGGGGGGGGGGGTATCAATATATTGCAAAACAAAAAAGTATAAATGGATTAACACATGACAAGAAAGAAGTCTAGCAATGTATCGAAAAGGCTCGGATCAATAGTTAAGTGCACCGCTAGAGCCTTGCTACATTGGACTCTAATTGTTTCTGCATTCTGTATAATTTAAAGTTCAATCGTGTTAACTAGCTCAAGGACCTCTAGAGTGGTCACAAACCAGACAAACCTATACAATACAAATCATTGTCAAGAGACTTGATCAGAACATGCATCATAAAGCTCTGATGTGAACCCAGTCCTTTGATTTGCAATTCAGGGCACATATACAATAGTCTAATTTGCATCCTTCATGTAACAATAGTTTGGGTATTGAAGAAGCCTAAAAACACTCAATCATATCTGTGTACAACAATAATTATTGAATCTTGGTAGTCTGTGACTCAGAAAAAAATTATGGGCAGTATCTATAATCTCAGTAAGTGACCTACATCAAGCTACAAGAATTCTGGACAGTGTTTTAGTTAGAAATAGTATCAGAAAAATGCTCTTATGACCTAGAGAAGTGATGAAATGATATCAATAGCAGTAAGTAAGAGGTGATACCCAACAACAAGATGGCTTTTCTATGGTTGAATGCTTCATATGGTCAGCTCCTATGCAAAGTCTAACAATTGTACTGGTACACATTGATTAATAGTTTCCCTATTATGGTCCAACCCTTGTTCTAAAGACCATGTATGGGTCAGCTTATAGACATGATGTATGCTGGTTTTCTAGAAGAGACACCTAGGTATGGCATATCTCCAGTTACTTTGTTACAACCAACGTTTCTGGGTTCTTTTGCAACTTGACCAGATTTTTTCCAGGCCAACTAAGTCATCTTAAAAATCAAACAATATTGTCCACTGCACCTAAAAATAATCATATCTTACTCTTCAAAGATAATCTCAACCTTCTCTTCACAATTTTTACTTTTTCCAACATTTTCTAACTAGTCTTCTTAGCCTTCTTGAAGACAATCAGATCTTATGCCTGGCTTTAAAATTTTACCGATCCAATTATTTGCTACCTAATGCTGGAAAGGATAATTAAAACCTAAATACCCAAAATCATTGATTTGGACGGACCCAACATTATAAATATATAATTGCTTCAATCAAACTCTAAAAATACCTCTTTTGACCAAAACATAAAAATCTTTATAGGCTTATTGTGATAAAAACAAAATTACGGTTTAAAAATGTTAAAACTGAATTTATTTGAAAGTCCATGTGCACCTGGACATTTCCATCCAATACCCACATTATTGGGTTTAATATGTTTGTAGCAACTTGTTGTAGCTGCAACTTTTTCCCAAAATTCTAAAATTTCGGGACCCTCCTTTAATTTTGTTTTGCTTAGCTTGTTTGGGTTTGCTTGATTTTGGTGATGATTGTTCAAGGAATATATTTATGCAAATGCTGTTAATGTTGTTTTATGGCTTACATTGATTTCTTACCCCACCATTAAAATTTTTTGAGACTAGGAATTGGAAATGCAGTTAACTACGCGCCCGTCGTTGCAGAGATGCAGTTGAATGACGATCCGATCCAAGGTGTACTTGTCTCCGATACGCTTTATTTTATTTTATTTTCTTATTTTCGAAGGCCTTATTGGAATATCATCGGAACTCTTTGTCTCTATAGCTTCCGTCGTTGCGAATGACATGTTGCGAACACCCTTAATGGTTGTGTTGACCTTTTCCAATTCCCGCCAGTTTGATTCGCGAGGCCTTAGTCATTTTAACTTCCGCTATTGAGGCTATAGAAGGGACTATTCTTCAAATTTAGTTTGATTTATGTTTGTCACTTGGCCTATCTTTTCGCTTAAGTCATTTTTGTTTTACCTCCGGATTTGACTGGTCTGTGAAACTTGTTGTCTTTCTTTGACTGGAAGAAATTTTCTTCATTAATTAGCAAAGCCATAATGCTATTGATTGATCACGCCCGTTTAGTCATGGGCAGGATATAGTTTTATAGACTTATCTTGTGTAGGAATGCTCGATAGTTGAATTTGTTGTTGTATCTTACATAGATTCAATCATCACTAGTATGACCGAGGTAAATGCTCATGTAGTTTGTTTCATTCTTTGAATATTAGTTGAATGGCTCAACCAGACCTAAAATATTTCTGTGTATGATAGGGAAATCTTTTTGAATACGAGATTTCTAAAAGGAAGAAAAAGAACGCCCCTATATTGGAAGAGGAAATCGAGGTTGAAGTCGTCACAAAGATTGAATATACTTACAAAGACACCATATGCATCACCGGTTTGGAACCCGAATATAAATGGGGGGAAATCTACAGACTGATAACACATCATGAAGTACCTGACACTGGTTTTGAGGAAGAAAATATTTATGCTAATATTGAAAGATCTGCTTTAATGAGGTTGCTACCAGACCTGAGCTTTTCCCGTGCTCAGAGGTAATTGGATGGATCCTGCCCAGGGCAGATGTAACTACCATGATTTTGGCCAACATTGACAAATAGGGTTATGCTTCTTATAGCCCTAGTTATGTATCACTAGCCTACCACTTACCAGAAGCCCAGGTCTACTTGACTGAAGAGTGGCTAAAGGAAATCAATCTTGACTTAGTTGAGACATTGAAAAGAATGTTGGTACCTGGCAAGATCTTCAGAACTAGGCCATCAGGGGAATACGACATAGCCACCCTAAGAACCCCTTATAGTTTCATTGCCTTAATGTTGAACATCATATTTGGGAGAGCTCACGGTAAAAGTTTTAAGTTGGGGTGGGTTCCTATCATATTTTACATTGCCACCCAAGGTACTGTGTTCAACTTGGAAAACATTGTATCAAACAATCTCTCAGCCTGCATTGCTTCAGCCTTGGGAGGGGTGTCCCAGAAAAAATCAGAGTTCTACATGAGCTCCATACTGATTGATTGCATATTGTACAACCAACCTTTCCCAAACCTGAGGTGTATTTGGGATCGAGATAGAACACCAGTATAATTAGCCTACAAGCCACTGTGGGTGCATAAGTACTATAAACATTACAAAGAAGTGTGTGAGCATTTCATTATGCCATTATATACAATGATTTTCTTAAAAGAATGCAATTGCATGTATGAAGAAGCGTTGCAGGTCATTGAAGAACATGCTTATTACTACTTAACCGAGGATGGACTGTATATTAGAATGTATGGCTCTTCTAGAGCACCTTCACTGCTTCCAAAATATGCCACTGATTATGTGGTACACAAGGAGGCAGTCAGGAAGGTCTTCTTGGATGGAATAGGAAGTTTTTTATTTGAACATAAAAAGGAAACTTATCCTCCCTTACCATTCAGGTTGGGAAGTTATAAGTTCTCAAGAGTTAAGAAAGATGATGCGTTTGTAGAAGAACTAGAGAAATTTCATTTTGGGGAAATAAATTTCCATAGGAATGATTCCTGGAATAAAGTGGCAGAACACTGTAAGGAAGCAAATGTGCATTTTGAGTATAAAAGCCATTGGGAAAAAGATGAATCAACTTTTCAAAATGCAGAAAACATAACTACATTAAAAAGAAGATTCAAAAAGAAGATCACTACCAAAGGAAGGAAAGGACAAGATGAATAGAAGAAAGAAGAGGAGGAGGCTAGGAAAAGAGATGAAGATGCTAGGATATTAGCACAGGAAGCTGAAATTTGGCTTAAAAGTGAGGAGGAAGAAAAGAGGAAAGTTGAACAAGAAGCCGCTAGAAGTGTAGAAGAAGCTGCCAAGAGTGAAGAAGAAGAAAGGAAAAGGAAAATGGATGAGTAACTAAGGAAGCAGGAAGGAGAAAGACTAAAACTGACAGGGTCCATGACAGAGCAACAAGATTCTGATCCTATAGACATTCAGGTTCAGGATCTGGGTAATCCTGATTCCCAAGACCCTGAGGCAGCTGCTAGCAACACATTAGGATAGGTTGTTGTTTCTAGTCTAAGACTGATCCCTTTCGAACAAAAGAAAGGGGAAGAGGTTCCAGACTTTAACACTATTTTTTATCACAAGGAGATGAAAAGAATTGTAAAGAGGACTGAGAGGAAAGTCGAGACTGGGGGGCAGTCAGGGAAAATGATAAATGATACAACCATGGTGGATGGAATAGACAAGGACCCAAGGTTCACTATCTGAGCTAGAGAAGCATTGATCCATGCTTCTGAGGACAATGTAGATCGGATAATGACTGACCTTGAATAGTCAAGGAAATCTGCTGCCCAACTAAAAGATATGCTAAGAAGGGAGAGAGAGGAAAGTAATAAATTGAAAAGGAAGTTTGAAGACATGTAACATGAAATAAAGTCTTCAAAAGTAGAACTCTAGTCCCTCCAAGTAGAGAAGAGGTCTTTGGAGGTGGCCCAGTAAAGTCTAGCAAAATTGCAGTGGGAATGTCAGGGGATAATGATAGAAAAGGATGGGTTGAAAACGGTATGTGAAAGCGTCCATGAAGAAAAGGATTAGGTACTAAGTAAGATAGGGGAGATGGAGTTATAGAAGGCTGCTTTGGAAGAGTCAGAGAGGCTATCTCAGGTGCAAGCAGCAGAGCTCAAAGAACAAGTTGCTTCATTAACATCAGCTCTGGGAGAAGCTAGGAAACAGTAGGCCAATATTCAGCCTTTCAAAGAACATGTGTTAGCACAGAGAAACAAAATGCACAAGCTGTAAGTATCCATAGAGGAAGAGAGGTGTAAGTTTTTGCAGGTAGACAATAGACTAGAAGAAATTTTGGAAACTTCTTCATATTTTGTGGACGGATTAGAGGACATTTTAGAAGTCCTGATGGGCATAATAGAAAGATTAGAGGCCAATGAGGAGACCCTTGCAGACCTTCCAGCAAAAGATCAACAAGGCCTGAAACAAGACTATGATTTATTAGGGTTTTCCATAAACACAGCTGAATAATTCAAGAAGGCTATAAGGAAGACAAAGGGAGCTTGTACATAGTTTTGTAGGAGACTTTTGATCACTTACAACCATTGCCAGGTTGCTGCTGAGCAGAGAATGGACACATTTCCAGACCATGACCTGTTTATGGAGATGCTGCAGAATAGATATCAAGAGGATGAACAAAGAATTCAGAAGATCAAGGCCCTAGACGAGTAGATTTTGAGAGATGAGGTAGCTCTCATTCAGCGGTCAGTGTCCAGTTGCTAGAAGATCAACTACGCTTGAGCTCAGCCAGGATCGAAGTAATAAGAAATCAGGCTGCTAAATTTGAAATCAATATACATTTTCTCGAACCTTCTGAGTTTGAAAATATTTCCTCAGAAGCTTTAGCATGGAATAATTTCTTGAACAGTCAAGCGGGGCCCTCCACCTAAGTGCTTTATTAGTTTATTTAATTGTAATATATTGTAAATCATATAAGCACTAAATGTGAGAAAATTGTGGGAGCTGAAGCATTGGGGAATCCCAAGAGTCATTTGTGGGAAGACCAATAGTTTTTCTTTTGTATAAATATAGGAGAATTAGATAGAAGAGGGGCTTTTTCCAAGTGAGACTTGTGAACTACTTGTTGTAAGAGGAACTACTTCATTTTGCAATAATAGAATTACAATTTTTCCTGTTGGAGAAAGTGCTATGTGGAATGTTCAAATGTGATTGAATGAACAATGTTGAAGGGGAACTATTTCGTTTTCAGATATGTTTCATTAACTATGAGATCGTTCTAACTTTCTCAACCTATGTTCTTATATGAATGTTCTCTGGTTTATTTTGTGATAATTTCCACTATGAGTAATGAATGTTTTAACAGACGACGAGCTATCTTGTTGTGCATATCTTTATTCATGTTTATGTGTTTTGATTTTAAGAACAACTATCTGTGATTTATCTTAACATCTGAACAGTAACACATTACTCATTAATTGATATTTTTTCTCCCTAGGGACAGCTTAGTTGATCTTGTTTTTAGTTGTGTGTGATGTAGATGCGAGAGAGTCTAAGACGAGAGGTAAGAACCTACGCATCACATTGTGACCACTCCTCGTATTCTTTATCAATATACATTTTATATAGGCACTTGGATATCATATTTAAGCAAAAAAAAAAAAAAAATATACACGGTGGACCGGGCCGCAACCGGTAAAACCCTTTTTTTTTGTTATTTGA
This sequence comes from Pseudotsuga menziesii, assembly GCA_001517045.1. Taxonomy (NCBI): domain Eukaryota; kingdom Viridiplantae; phylum Streptophyta; class Pinopsida; order Pinales; family Pinaceae; genus Pseudotsuga; species Pseudotsuga menziesii. The sequence continues at coordinate 226,444 of LPNX010443763.1, forward strand.
CGTACGGTATCCGGACCGCAAACCGGATGGATTCCCTACACCAAATAGTCACGGTCTAGTTGGGAATGTGACTAGGGAGAATCTGTTCTTGTTGTTGCCTGCGAATTTCCAGGCCTCAATAGTTTCTGCCGCTAGAAGGAGGGCCACCAGTGCATGGCTAGTCGAGGAAATTAATTTCCTCGAATTTAATCCACCAGTGATAGTTTTGGAAGTAGTTTCTTTCCTGATCCAAATACTGAAGAGAATAGAGAACATTTGTTTTCTATAGACAACCAAGTAGTTAATGATATGAGAAGACACACACGGGCCTATGTAAAGATTATTGGAGGATTACCCACTATCCCTTATTTACCTTGAAGAGAGTACAAGAAGAAAGATCGTCCCATCTTGGAAGATTCAGTGTTGGTTGGAGATTTGGAAGAGTTAGTAAAAGTAGCATTACAGGAAGTTGTTCAGCCTCTGAATCAAGTAGGCCCAAACACACCCTATTGTTCTCCTATGTGTACTCCCGTTCCCTCACCTCCTCACTCTCCACCCAGACTCATGGTAGGAGTTAATGCAAATCAGCCACTTAACCCACCAAATCCACCACCTGCTTGGAGAGCTAGATCACCCTTGAACTTAACACCTCTATTGCATAACTTACCTCAAGCATTTGAGAAGATGCTGCCCAAGTTTGATCCAAATGAGAAGATGTTAGTAGATGACCATTTACAAATTTTTTACCTGGGAATAGAAGGATTAAGGGCTGGGGAACATGAGGATGTAGTTTGTAGACTTTTTCTGCATACCCTTAAAGGAGCAGCAACATCATGGTATTGTGGTTTTCCTGCAAACTCTATCCCAGACTAGGATACCTTTGAAAAGATTTTTTAGAAGTAAATATGCAACCCAAAAGACACATGCAACACTGATGAAAGGTTTAGGCACTTTAAAAAAAGAAAAAAAAGAGAAGGTACACAATTTTACTCAAATATTTTATGCTTACCTTAAGAACTTATCTACAACTGATAAGCCCTCTGACAAGGTTCTGATTGAGTATTATACCTCAGCTTTAGGTCCTGACTTGGATATGTTCACAAAAGCTCAAGTTAAGCCTACATTATTAGAGACTTATGAAGAAGCAGAAATAGTAGAGGCTAAAAAGGAAAGTATAGAAGATTATCCTGAGCAGTCTGGAGAAAAAACTTCTGGGAAGAAAACCTTGTTGCTGTCTAAGCCTAAAGAGGAGCAATCACATGATTTTGAGGGGATGTTAAAAATCATGAAAAAGATTTCCAACAGAATAATAGATTTGGAGAAATAAAAGGAGGCTTAGAAAGCATATAAGCCTTATTACAAGAAAAGAGAGGATAACAACCAACCCAAGCCTCCTCCATACAATTCGACATCAATGAATCTAACGGAGGTGGGGATGGATAATTTTTTCACTTTCCACCAACAACCCCATTCTGAAAAGAATTGTCCTCAATGGATAAACTCAATGACATTGGTGATGAATCAGTTGTTGGATTCTAAATTAACTGAGGACAGTGATGAAGAGGAAAAAGGTAGTAAGGCCTTAGAAAAACAAGAGAATGATACCATGTTTTTATGGGATTGTGTCTCACTTTTTGATACAGAAAGAAGTAATCTAAAACCTGAGAGTATACCATAAATTCAAATGACAACCAAAGGCTTGGATTTGGTAAATAAAGACAATTCAATTCTCTCAAAGATTAAGAAGTTGCAAGATAATGTCAGGAAACAACCAAAAAACAATGTTGATGGCAACGTACCTGAAATTACCACTATCAGCCAAGATTTGAAGCAAATAAACAAGCCTGTTAAGCCTATGGAAGACCAAGTAGGTGATGACAAAGGAAATATTAAAAGGCCTGAAGAACTAGAGCAAGAGACACCCACCAAAAACCAACCTCTGGAGGAAGATGTCGAATCAATTAGGGAAGCAAAAACTAGGTTTAAAACTCCACCTTTCCTTTTGACTTTGGAAATTTTGAACCATAAGGTGCATAATTGTTTGGTAGATTCTGGATCATCAGTGAATGTTATGCCACTCGCTGTTTGCAAAAAAATCAATGGGAAGCCAAAACCTACTACTTGGGAAGTTACTCAATTAGACAAAACTAATGTCAAAGTAGTTGGGGAAATGGAGAATGTCCTCATTCGTTTATCCGCAAATGAAAAGATATGTCAATATATTGATATTGTGGTGGCAGATATACCTGATGGTTATGGACTTATTTTAAATCGAGACTAGTCCACTAGGTTAAAAGGGTATTCTGCTTCAGATTGGTCACATTTATGGTTGCCTCATAAAGGAGTCCAAAATCAGATCAAAATTTTAAGGGAGCCTTACATGAAACACACTATCACTAAGTTGGAAGAAGAAACTGAATCAACAAATTCTGTTTTGGGGAATTATCTAATGGATCTCGAACTAATACATCTTGCATTGGAAGAAGCCAGCAATATAACTGACACTCAACCCGATCTCCTTCAATGTTCACGGGCTGATGGGCTTGACTGCAAATTAGTAGATGTAATTTCTGTTTCAAAAATATCAGAATTAGATAATGGTGAGGTATTTCACAACTGCAATCGAGACTAGCCCCTTGACTCATAAGTTGATAGATCTATAGGGGTGGTCATGGAACTGATCAGGTAGTGGTTGGCTCTCAAATTTTACTTTTGATTTTTGCTTTTGATAACCTTGTACATAAATAATTTGATGCGGTTTTTCACTTTGATTTGCCGCTATTGTGTCTAGTTACTTTTGGTTTGTTTTTGAATAAAAGAGGCAAACTTTTGGTTCCATGGGAAGCATTAGGCTTCTCGATTAACTGAAATCTTTGGGATAAGACTTTGCATTCTTGTTTGAACTGATAGAATTTACTCTAGTAAGTAGTTTTCCTAAATGGCTATGAGCTCATTGAAGTCCTGCTTAACCCCTGAAAATAAATCAGAATCAAAAGGTCTGGAATACTATTTCGAGGCTCCATTCATTTCACATCTAAAATGTCCTAGGGGGTGACATCAAAGGATCCACGGAAAGGAAGCAAGGTAAACCGTTTATTATAGATAAATGATCCCATGCCAAGATTTAAAAGCCTAAAATCTAGTTAGAGCCAAAACTCCTAAAAGAAGCAATACATATCAAAGCAAAGTATTGAAAAATGTGAATACAAAACTGCCAAAAGTTCTTCTCCGTCCATGAGCTAAAAAGTAAATACATCTCTCACACAAAAGGACACTATGGATAGAAGAGCCTAAATAAAATTCAGAAAGAAAGTCACTTGGAGGACTCATAAGGTTCAAAAGGCACAAAAGTGCAAATGGCATGGGAATGAGGAACAATTGAATATTTCTATTTACCACATGTTACGATCCTGTGGTGTCCAAGCTAGAAATTACCCAAAGACAGAGGTAAAATAAAACTCACCTAATAAGCCTCAAAAGAGTTATCTGGACTTTGAATATATTGGTGTTCCCATTTCCCAAAATGGATTGTCATCAATGATTTAAATGCATGTGTTTGCCATTATAGGAATACAAGCATCTAGAAGAATTCAACCTATGAGTTTAATGACTAAACAGTCTATTAATGAGAAGAAGAGTTTATTCAAAAATCTGGGTTTCACCAGGTAGTCGCCAATTGTTGCAGCTGCAACATTTTCCCAAAATTCTAAAATTTCGGGACCCTCTTTTAATTTTGTTTTGCTCAGCTTGTTTGGGTTTGCTTGATTTTGCTAATGATTATTCAAGGAATATCTTTATGCAAATAATGTTAATGTTGTTTTACGGCTTACATTGATTTCTTACCCCACCATCGGAAGCTGTTAAGACTAGGAATCAGAAATGCAGTTAACTATGTGCCCTCCATTGCGGAGATGTAGTTGAATGACAATCCGATCCAAGGTGTACTTGTCTCCGATGTGCTTTATTTTATTTTATTTTCTTATTTTTGGTGGCCTTATTGGAATTCCGTCAGAACTCTTTGTCTCTATAGCTTCCATCGTTGCAGATGACATGTTGTGAACACCCTTGATGGTTTTGTTCACCATTTCCGATTCCCGCCAGTTTGATTCGCGAGACCTTAGTCGTTTTAACTTCTGCCGTTGCGGCTATAGAAGGGACTATTATTTCAATTTAGTTTGATTTATGTTTGTCGCTTGGCCGATCTTTTCACTTAATTCATGTTTGTTTTACCTCCGATTTTGACTGGTCTGCGAAACTCGTTGTCTTGACGGTTTCTGCTGTTGCGGCGCTGCAACCAACTATTGATCCGAGGTTTTTATTCTAGTTAAGCTCTGATGCGGAGTGATTGTTTTTATGTCTCTTTTCGATGATTTGCTTGGCACTATGGATCTCGTAGTCTTTTCATTGTCCGTCATTGTGGAGATGCAGCTAACTTGATCGCCGATCCCTTAGTCACTTTGCTGCCCGATGGTCATGTTTTTCCCGCTGATTGTTTGTTTTACTGGGATGTATATATTGGGGGTTATGGGGTTTATTTTTCTATTATTATTCCTGCTAACCTGTGCCTGTGCAGTCGTTGTTGTTTCGAACGGGACATTGTACTCGCTGTCGGTAGCTTGTTCCTAGGTGGCGCCCTGTGGAAGTTTCTGGTTTATTCTTGTCAGCTACACAGTTCATTTCCAGGTAGGCCTTTCTTCTTGTTTCTACCCTTTCCTTTGAATTTCAAACTAGGGGTTTTGTTCTTGGTTAATTCCCTCCTCTGCGGTTAATGAACTCCTAGGTTTATGGTTTTAGCAGTATATCTATTTTATCTCGACAGTATGGCCACCCAGGGGGGAGTTTTTATTCTCATAATGATTATTTTCGGTGCCATTATGAGTTTGCGAACCTCACCTTACTATTCGGGAAACTGGTGCAGATGAGCATTACGCTGTCTGTAATATTTCTCTCCAGTCTGTGTATGGCCGTCTGGGGGGAGGTGGTTTCTTTTTCGTTTGCCAGAAGAGGGCATTTTCTTGTTTTATTTCGAAGTGTCGAGAGTTTGGTTTTCCAGTATTTTGGGTTGCTTGCCTGTGTGGGACTAGGGTAGTGGTTTTTGAGGTTGCACCTCGCTTAAAGCGAGAGTGGCAGTAGAACGTTTTACTCTAGAATCACAATGGCGAGGGTGGAGTTTTGAGATTTCTTTCTTTGAGCGGAAGAAATTTTCTTCATTAATTAGCGAAGCCATAACGTTATTGATTGATCACGCCCGTTTAGTCGTGGGAAGGATATAGTTTTATAGACTTATCTTGTGTAGGAATGTTCGGTAGTTGAATTTGTTGTTGTATCTTACATAGATTCAATCATGACTAGCATGAACAAGGTAAATGCTCATGTAGTTTGTTTCATTCTTTGAATATTAGTTGAATGGCTCAACCGGACCTAAAATATTTGTGTGTATGACAGGGTAATCTTTCCGAATACGAGATGTCTAAAAGGAAGAAAAAGAAAGCCCCTATAGTGGAAGAGGAACCCGAGGTTGAAGTCGTCACAAATATTGAATATACTTACGAAGACACCATATTCATCACCGATTTGGAACCCGAATATAAATGGGGAGAAATCTAAAGACTGATAACACATCATGAAGTACCTGACACTAGTTTTGAGGAAGAAACTATTTATGCTAATATTTAAAGATTTGCTTTAATGAGGATTGCTACCAGGCCTGAGCATTTCCTATGCTCAGAGGTAATTGGATGGATCCCACCCAGGGTAGATATAAATACCGTTATTTTGGCCAATATTGACAAATAGGGTTATGTTTCTTATAGCCCTAATTATGTATCACTAGCCTACCACTTACCTGAAGCCCAGGTCTACTTGAATGAATATTGGCTAAAGGAAATCAATCTTGACCTAGTTCAGACATTGAAAAGAATGCTGGTACCTGGCAAAATCTTCATAACTAGGCCATTAGGCGAATATGACACAGCCACCCTAAGAACCCCTTATAGGTTCATTGCCTTAATGCTGAAAAGTTTTAATTTGAGGTGGGTTCCTATCATCATTTACGTTGCCACCCAAGGGACTGTGTTCAACTGGGCGAACATTGTATCAAACAGTCTCTCAGCCTGCATTGCTTCAGCCTTGGCAGGGGTGTCGAGGAAAAAATCCGAGTTCTACATGAGCTCCATACTAATTGATTGCATACTGTGCAACCAACCTTTTCCAAACCTGAGGTTTATTTGGGACCGAGATATAACACCAGTATACTTATCCTACAAGCCACTATGGGTGCATAAGTACTATAGCCATTACAGAGAAGTGTGTGAGCATTTCATTATGCCATTATATATATTAATTTTCTTAAAAGAATTAAATTGCATGTCTGAAGAAGTGTTGCAGGTCATTGAAGAACATGCTTATTAGTACTTAACCGAGGATGGACTGTATATTAGAATGTATGGCCGCGCTAGAGCACCTTCACTGCTTCCAAAATATGCCACTGATTATGTGGTACACAAGGAGGCAGTCAGGCAGGTCTTCTTGGATGGAATAGGAAGTTTTTTATTTGAACATAAAAAGGAAACTTATCCTCCCTTACCATTCAGGTTGGGAAGTTATAAGTTCTCAAGAGTTAAGAAAGCTGATGAGTTTGTAGAAGAACTAGAGAAATTTCATTTTGGGGAAATAAATTTCCATAGGAATGATTTCTGGAATAAAGTGGCAGAACACTGTAAGGAAGAAAATGTGCATTTTGAGTATACAAGCCACTGGGACAAAGATGAATCAATTTTTCGAAATGCAGAAAACATAACTGCATTAAAAAGACGATTAAAAAATAAGATCACTACCAAGGGCAGGAAAGGACAAGATGAATAGAAGAAAGAAGAGGAGGAGGATTCTAGGAAAAGAGGTGAAGATGCTAGGAAAATAGCACAGGAAGCTGAAAGTTGGCTTAAAAGTGAGGAGGAAGAAAAGAGGAAAGTGGAATAAGAAGTAGCTAGAAGTGCAGAAGAAGTTTCCAGGAGTGAAGAAGAAGAAAGGAAAAGGAAAATGGATGAAGAACTAAGGAAGTATGAAGGAGAAAGACTAAAATTGATAGGGTCCATGATAGAGCAACTAGCTTCCGATCCTATAAACATTCAAGTTCAGGATCTGGGTAATCCTGATTCCTAAGACCTTGAGGCAGCTACTAACAACACATTAGGACGGGTTGTTGTTTCTAGTCTAAGACTGATCCCTTTTGAACAAAAGAAAGGGGAAGAGGTTCCAGACTTTAACACTATTTTTTACGACAAGGAGATGAAAATAATTGTAAACATGACCAGGAGGAAAGTCGAGACTAGGGGGTAGGCAGGGAAAATGATAAATGATACAACCATGGTGCATGGAACAGACAAGGACCCAAGGTTCACTATCTGAGCTGGAGAAGCATTGATCCATGCTTATGAGGACAATGTAGATCAGATAATGACTGACCTTTAACAGTTAAGGAAGTCTCCTGCCCAACTGAAAGATACACTAGGAAGGGAGAGAGAGGAAAGTAATAAATTGAAAAGAAAGTTTGAAGACATGCAACATGAAATAAAGTCTTCAAAAGAAGAACTCCAGTCCCTCCAAGTAGAGAAGAGGTCTTTGGAGGTGGCCCAGTAAAGTCTAGCAAAATTGTAGCGGGAATGTGAGGGGCTAATGACAGAAAAGGATGGGTTGAAAATGGTATGTGAAATCCTCCATGTAGAAAAGGATCAACTGGTAAGTAAGATATGGGAGCTGGAGTTACAGAATGCTGCTTTGGAAGAGTCGAAGAGGCTATCTCAGGTGCAAGAAGCAGAGCTCAAAGAACAAGTTGCTTCATTAACATCAGCTCTGGGAGAAGCTAGGGAACAGCAGGCCAATAATCAGCCTTTAAAAGAACATGTTTTAGCACAGGGAAATAAATTTCACAAGCTGCAAGTATCCATAGAGGAAGAGAGGTGTAAGGTTTTACAGGTAGACAATAGACTAGAAGAAAATTTTCAAACTTCTTCATATTTTGTGGACAGATCGTAGGACATTTTAGAAGTCCTGACAGGAAGAATAACAAGATTAGAGGCCAATGAGGAGACCCCTGCAAACCTGCCAGCAAAAGATCAACAAGGCCTGAAACAAGACAATGATTTATTAGAGTTTTCCATAAACACAGTTGAAGAATTCAAGAAGGCTGTAAGGAAGACAAAGGGATCTTGTACAGAGTTTTGTAGGATACTTTTGATCACTTACAACCATTGCCAGGTTGCTGCTGAGCAGAGAATGGACACATTTCCAGACCACGACCTATTTATGGAGATGTTGCAGAATAGATATCAAGAGGATGAAAAAAGAATTCAGCAGATCAAGGCCCTAGATGAGCAGATTTTGAGAGATGAGGTAGCTCATTCAACGGTCAGTGTCCAGTTGCTAGAAGATCAACTATGCTTGAGCTCAGCCAAGATCGAAGTAATAAGAAATCAGGCTGCTAAATTTGAAATCAATATACGTTTTCTCGAACCTTCTGAGTTTGAAAATATTGCCTCAGAAGCTTTAGCATGGAAGAAGTTCTTGAACAGTCAAGCAGGGCCCTCCACCTAAGTGCTTTATTAGTTTATTTAATTGTAATATATTGTAAATCATTTAAGAACTAAATGTGAGAAAATTGTGGGAGGTGAAGCGTTGGGGAAGCCCAAGAGTCATTTGTGGGTATCCCAACAGTTTTTCTTTTGTATAAATATAGGAGAATTAGATAGAAGAGGGGATTTTTCCCTGTGAGACTTGTGAACTACTTTTTGTAAGAGGAACTACTTCGTTTTGCAATAATAAAATTACAATTTTGCCTATTGGAGAAAGTGCTATGTGGAATGTTCAAATGTGATGAAATGAACAATGTTGAAGGGGAACTATTTCGTTTTCAGCTGTGTTTCATTAACTGTGAGATCGTTCTAACTTTCTGAACCTATGTTCTTATATGAATGTTCTCTGGTTTATTTTGTGATAATTTCCACTATGAGTAATGAATGTTTTAACAGATGGTGAGCTATCTTGTTGTGCATATCTTTATTCATGTTTATGTTTTTTGATTTTAAGAAAAGCTATCTATGATTTATCTTAACATCTGAACAGTAACACATTACTCATTAATTGATAATTTTGCTCCCCAGGGACAACTTAGTTGATCTTGTTTTCAATTGTGTGTGATGTAGATACGAGAGAGTCTAAGATAAGAGGTAAGAACCTGCGCATCACATTGTGACCACTCGTATTCTTTATCAATCTGCATTTTAGATAGGCACTTGCATATCATATTTAAGTTAAAAAAAAACAAAAATATACACAGCGGACTGGGCTGCAACCGGTAAAACCCTTTGTTTTTGTAATTTGACCTAAAGTAGCTGTACTGCAAACCAGATGGACTCCCTACACCAAACAGTCATGGGCTTGTTGGGAACGTGACTGGGGAGAATCCCTTGCTGTTGTTGCCTGCAAATTTCCAGGCCTCAATAGTACCTAAAGAAATTGTCTTTGACAATTTTCAAAGAAATTAAAAAATACAAATTGGAGACATCTGCCCCACAGTCCACTCTTATGCCTAAACTACAGCACAACATTTATCAATTGTGCAAATTGTTGCTGCAAAATGTCAAGATATATCTTGCTCTAGTCTTGTTGATATTTCTAAGCCCCACAGGCCTTGCACCTTATACAACACAAAAGTATGGTTGTTTCTCTATTGTTTTTGCTGTATACAAGTCTCAAGGGTCTACAATAACCATGTTTTTTGTTCTTCTCTCAACATTTTTTCCTCAGGGTTCCACAAATTCTTCAGAAGTCTAGCAGTTTGCAAATCTTTTTCATTTCTCAATCTCACATCTCATTGGGTGTCAGATCGATGCCCTAGACATCTTTTTATTTCAGGCAGTTCTTTTCTTTCATGCTCAATTCAACTACAACAAACTAGGCAACTTCAATCCTATTAGTGTCTACAAAAACCTTCTTTGGGGCATGAACTGATTAATAACCTGCTAAACGATTTCTATTCATGTTGGAAATTGGATAATGTGATGGACATTTTATCACGCTAGGTTACCTGTCACAAACCTGCTCATGTTTTTTTTTATGTTGGGTTCCCTATTTGTTATGATCCTGGTATGCTAACATGACTCATCTACTCTCATGATTCATCTAGGAGCATGCTATTCTATCAATGCGCTTCACAGTTGTGTTCTAGGAGCCTGCTATTCTATCAATTCCTTTCACATTTGTGGGTTCTCTCACAATCCCTTCATCAGGTTTACCATTTCTCCCAATCTACTCATTGTGACTTTGTCGATCATCGTTAATGGGCTTGCTAGTCCTCATGGGCTTTCGAAGCCCAGACAATTTAAAAATAAAAAATAAAAATTGAGAGAGTGTTGGGTAGCCTTCCTCGAGCTTCCATAGTTTTACTTTCTAGTTTCTATAGCATCATTAATACATGTCACATTTATTTTTCTCTCAACATCTACGTGTTTATCTATTATTGTGTATATGCATCTATATGAAATCCTACAGTTAACATATGAGTTTTAGTCTTTTAGTTGTGAAAGTGTTGACTGACAACAAAAATTAACAAAAAAATTCATGTTATCATCATGAAAATGTTAACACATTCAAAATATTTTATACTGATTAGTTTAAGTAGATTATCAAAGAACATCTTTTGTTACACATTGGACTTTCTACAATTGATATATCAAAGTAATAAAAGATCATTAATACAACACTGAATCTTTAAACTTATGAATGTGTCTCCTTTTCTGTTGATGAGCATGACATATGAAATACTTTAACACAATCCATGAGAATAAAACAATCCAATAATCTGTTAAAAAAACAAGAAAATCAAGGTTAGCTGTCTCGATCAATGTTGTTGAAACAAACAAGTTGATCATTAATCATACAGAGACAAGAAAATCAAGGTTAGTTGTCTCCATCAATGTTGTTGAAACAAATAAGTTGATCATTAATCATATAGAGACATGGGCATATTTAAAAGAGAATGCATAGTAAATATTCAATAAGAAGGAATATACAGTCAAAGATAACAAAAAATAGCATGAAAATAGATTAATAAACAAAAACCACTCTTAACTAAAAATGATAATTTTGCCAATTCCACCAAAAGGGTAAAACAAATCACAAGATGCATTCATTTAATTTCCATCAACAAATGCATTCATAATCACCATGCCCTCATTTGATTTCGAACGGTTCTGCATAGCTGAAAAGAACTCAATAAAAATAATGGGAAATAGAAATCACTGATGCAAAAACTATCACATAGCTTCCTAAATTTGCTGCATGCTGAGTACAAGATCTTCATGAACAAATTAACAACCTACATTCCAATATTCTACTAAATTTCTTACCTGTAAATTAAAAGTTACAGAAAAATAAAGGTTATCCTAAACTCCATTGACGTTGTGGAAACCTATTAAAGATATTAAAAGAGAACAAGGGCTGCACTGATGACTTCAAGCCATGAGACGAGTAAAGAAGCAAATGAAGAAAAAAGCACTACATCCAAGACATCCCAGATATAAAGAAAGAAGCTAATGATAAAAGCTCTGCATCAAAGACATCCAAGCATGAGAAGAAAATGGACAAAACAATTTGTAATAGGGATGAAATGAAGAGCTTATACCATCACATAAATTTCCAAAAAAAATCTCACCAATTGCTTTACAATTAATTAGATTTCAAATTCTTACAAAAATATCCAAGTACATACAACTAAAAAAAGTAAAGATTACAAAGCTATGTTACCAGAAACGAGAAACGGGAAACGAAACGAGAAACGAGAACGGTACGAGATACGAAGTTACCAGGTTTCGCAAGTATAAGAAACGAGGAGAGAGAAAAACAAAAAAATTAATTAATTAAAATATATAAATTAAATATTATGACAATTTGCAGATTTTAGTACTGACTCGACTTGGTTCAGCATTTCAAACTCTAAGCTCCAACCAGCTTCACCCAGTTAATTTTAGCTTCAAAGACTAACAAACAAACTCTAGGTTCGTTCAACTCCGAATTGAAGAATGGAAACCAATTCATTATAGGTTTAAAGAGAAAAAAATAGTACAAAGAAATCATAAATTTACATATTATGGCTGATTTGTTTACGATACGTGTAAGCCTGCCAAAACACAACTATTATTCACAAATATATATGATAAGATCTTGTTTGAGATGTTTTGGGCTCTGTAAACTTATTGATATTAATACTGAAATCTTCAAATGAAAAGAATGGAAATGGGACATATACTGCAACCTATAATAACCCCATTTCTGGGGTATGAATGAATAAAATTATAATATATTAATTGGAATAGCAGTTTCAAAAAGGTTTTGGAGAAATTTATAACAGAACAAACGAATGAATAAAATTATAATATATTAACTGGAATAGGAGTTTCAAAAAGGTTTTGGAGAAATTTATAACAGAACATACGATAGCTTGGGCATTTGTCCATAAGGTGTCTATCGTTGCAATTTACTCATTTGTCCATACGGTGTTTATCGTTGCAATTTACTATCTCTAGATAGTAAAAGACATTTACCCAATTTACTTATGATATGATGCCCCAAACTTAGAGCATTCACTAGCGAGAACACTTGACCTTTGCTATGAACTCGGTCAGCCTACGAATGTGCTGCTATCAACCAACACTTGGTGTGTAGGTGAAATCGGTGGAATTTCTGGATTGATTCAATAAAGCCAGAACCTTTAACATAGATCCTTGGAACTTCAGCTGAAATCCTCTTGCAAAAGCACATGATGTCAACTCTATCCACACTTGCTTGCCTCATTACCTATCAAAAATCTAAAAATTAAACCCCGAAATTAACCAATTCGCAAAAAAACGAAAATTCGTTTCTTGATAAACCGCTGGGAAAACACTGCGTCTTTTAAGAAACGGAATTTTGGCTGCAGAAACGAAAACGGCCGTAGAAAACGGCGTTTTCCGTCTCGTTGCCGTTTCTACACCGTTTTTTGTGATAAACGTGGCCTGCCGTCACGTTTCTGGTAACATAGTTACAAAGGTTATAAAAAAAAGTTGTATATAAAAACCATAAAATTGATAAAAAAAAATGTCAATGATTGAACTTTAAAACAGATTATTCTTGAACCATACATAAATATAAAATAACAGTTGACTAGACAAAATATAAAACAAATCTTCAAAGAGAAATAATACACAGACAAGACCAGAGAAAAACTCCAACCCTCTGCTCCACGCTACCTACCTCACGCACTCCTCCATCTTCCAAATACCGTGCTTTCTGCCAACACTCACATGACCGTGATTAGTAAACATCAGAAAGGTAAAATAAATCACAAAAACAAGCCATGCAATTTAGTCAATCAACAAAATTTCCATAAAAACAAGTCATGCAATTTACTCAATCAAAAAAATTTCTCAAAATTTCTTGAAACTGTTGGATTTTATTCTTTTCCTGGATTGTATTTTAATAATGAGAAACCTATTTAGTTTTTTTTATATATATATATTTTATTTTTTATATACTTTTTTATGAAAGAAATCAAGAATTTGTAAAAAAAACCAAAAAATTAATAACAATGATATAGAAAGAAAAAAACACAGTGGACATTGACATAAAAAAAAAAGGAAAAACACAGTAAATAGAAACTTAAAATTAAATAAAAACAGAATGATAAACTTCTACATAAAAGCAGGATATTGACACACAAAGAAAATAAAATAGTAAATAACAACTTAAAATTAAATAAAAACAAAATAATAAACTTCTACATCAAAGCAGATAGAAGCTCAAGCAGTCTGCATTGAAGACATCCAAGCAGGCACAAGAGAACAAGGGCTGCACTGATTAGTCTCTGCATCACAGACATCCAAGCAGTCTGCATTAAAGACATCGAAGCAAGCACAAGAGAACAGGGGCTGCACTGATTAGTCATGAGATGTAAACAACTTATCCATCCAAGCTCCATAGTCTCTGCATCACGGACAACTTATCCATCCAAGCTCCATAAAAGCTCTGCATCACGGACATCCAAAACAAGCTCGATCAATACAGGAGAGACCATATAAATACTCTCGATTGCCTTCCACGATTACCGTTGTATAATTTTTTTTTAACTTTATTTTTGTTTTCTGTTTTTTTACAGGAAAAGTGTGTTTTTTTGTTTTTTAAAGAAAAGTATGGAGGACAAAAACAGTTTTCTTTACCATAAAAGAATGGATACTCTCTCCAGATTGCCTTGGACTATTGCGGTTGCCTGTTCTGTTTTTTTGCTTTAATGGAAAAGCGTTACTTTCTTTTTCACTTTGATTGGTGTTGTCTGCCTTTTCTTTAAAAAAACAGTTTTGGATGTGGATGTATCTATTTAAATTTAGAATTTTTATCAATTAAGCTTTATTTATATTTAAGATGTTTCTTTATCTATGACATTTAAGCAACTTAATCAAGGGGGCGGGTTTTCTATCGACAGTACTTTAACCCTGCCTAAGTGCACGACTCAGAGTTTGGAAGTTCACCTGCCTAAGAGCGAACCTGTCTTTCTTGCCTAAACCCTAACGTGCCTTACCTTTATCTATCTCCTCTTAACCACTTCTTATTCTATAGTTTCCTCTTCTATTCTAGGTCAACAAGCTCTTTTGTGATTCATTTCAAATAAGATGTATTATAAGGTTTTGCATTCGACCATATGTCTAGTGTGATTGGTTCCACTATATTTTGATATGTTTCTAATAAGGGTATGGGAGTTCCTAGATAAGGTAGTATGGCTGGTTTGATGTTTCTTCTAGTGCAGTAGGGGATTGCCAAAATAGTATTCCTGGCACTAAATCTATTCCATGGTCAGGGGAGTTTGCTGATATGGGTGTGTAGTAATGATTCTTATCCATTGGTGTTTGTAGTTATGGGGGGTTGTATTATCTTAAAGATGGGTGTAATGAGATTGAATGTCTCTCCTTGGATTCCTTGCTTCCATGTTCCAATTCTTTGCTTGGTAAAGATGGGTTATACCGTCTTCATTACTTCCATGGTGTTTACTAGTATTTACCATTTACCATGTAATAATATTAAAAATTTAAAAATATTTACTTGATATTGAGTATAAATATCACTCATGATTGTTTAAAGGATTTTTAAGTAAGATATAAAAATACATGGTCTATTAAGAATAGGCCCTAATCAAATGGCTTGAGCTAATAAAAAATTATATCATTGTGTGAAATGATGTCATATGGTGGATTAGGGGATCCAACTAAGTACTAAGATCAAAGTTGTGAATCTTTGGAGTCCGCTTATAGATTGCTCACATGGAATTAAAATATATGCAAACATCTTTGAAAGGAAAAGACCATGAGATTACAGGGTTCTTGTTAATTTTAATATTGTTCAAGGAAAAACTTCTCATACTATGGGTTGTTTAAAAACCAGCATAGATCCAAATCCTAGGCTCTATCAAGCACCGAGATGGATCAAATCTCTCCAGGTGCAAATCTCTCCTCGAATAGCTCTTTGTGTGCAATACCTGAGAAGAGGTTTGCACGCAAAACTGGACTTTGATCAGCATTGAAAGGAATAGATTAAGTAAAAATCATAGATACAATTTTCAATGAAATAAAATAAATGAAAATATGGTTCATCGTGATAAACCTTGAGTGGATGAAGGAAGGCTTGCGCAACCAAATTGGGAAGGGAGAAAACAATGTAAATAATTAACCCATTTTATAAAAAAAACTTTTTTAATATGTCAAACATATACATTTATTCTAAACATATTAATATTGTTGTTAATATTTTATTTTCATTCATTATCCCGGATCGAATCGATCGAATAAAATTAAATAATATAGTTTATATTAGTTTTATTTACTTTATACTAATAAATTATAATAAAACTTCGAAATTAATTGCTGTCTAAAATGTATCATTAATATAATGCGAAAAGTCAAAGTGCACAGTTATTGGAACTTGTTAACATCGTTGAAATTTATAAACAAAAGAAAGAAAGAAGATTACAGGGAAAATTGACGTGTTCTGTAACATTCTCATGGAAATGGCAAAAGAATATGACCATTTTATTTTTATTTAGTTGCGGGCAGAATGAATGTTGTAACATATATCGAAAGCTGTATGTACATAGCATCGAGATCTCTACATATAAACGAAGGCAGGTGAGCTAAATAAAGAAATTTAAGAATCTAACAACGACATACGTAATGTAGAGAACTCTTCAAATTCGGATTTTTCAATCTCAACAACCACAATGTTAACAAATGGTATGTTGGTATTTGGTATGCCCAGCCTTCACAGCAAACAATCGCCTGGTTTTGAAGCGGTTGGCCAACGTGGACCAGCCGCTTCAAAACTCGTCGAGCGTTCTTAATCTCATAGAGGATGGGTGTCTCCTTATGTCTTATGGAAGATCCACTGTTTGGTCCTTTTGTGTGATAATGGATTCTGGTAACTTGGTCATTATGAGTGCTGAGAATACCTCTGAAATCATTTGGCAGAGCTTCGACCATCCTGAAAATACATGGTTGCCGGACATGAAGGTTAGTAACAGCTAGAGGCTCTCGTAGTGGAGGAGCCCTTGGGATCCAAGTCCTAGGCCCTTCACCCTTCAGATGGATCCAAACAGAGCCAACCAGTTTGTGCTGTTGTGGAAGAATCACACCACATACTGGGAGAGCGGTGTTTGGAATGAAAAAGGTTTTAGCAATTTTCCACTGTTGTGGTCTAATTACTGGTATGATATTAGCTATTTCGGGAATAGTTCGTACAAGTATTTCACATTGTTATAAAGAAAAATTTCACATCTGTCACATTTAGTTATGGATAAGTAGGGACAAATGAGTGTACATTATGCTAGAAAACAAAGAATGGAGCATGGTTTGGCAACATCCCCTCACTCAATGCGAGGTTTATGTCGTATGTTGTAACATATAACATATAATATCATATATGAGATAATTGCTGCGAACCCACTGTAGTTGTCCTTGCTCTGCATAGCTCAATCTCTAGCTCCACCAGTTATTTTCCTAACACTAAGAGGTGCTACACAGCAGAAGAACTGCGAAGGAGGGGAGGCCGATTTGGATTTGCATATGAGGAGGTCTGTAGAGCCACTAATAGATTACCTGATCAGATTCCTCGTCTCGAATAGCTGATTGAGAATAATTATTTTTTTTTCTATAATATTTTTGTTGTTTTGGTGTATTAATATAGCGAGTGTCAAAATATTTACTACTTTTTCCATTAGTTACTTTAATATTACAAAAGTTACAAACATCACGTTACAAGATCTCTCCCATAATATTCACTATCACTATTATTTTTTTTCGACATGTTACTAATGTTACATCACGTTACAATATCTCTCCCATAATATTCACTATCACTATTATTTTTTGCCGACATGTTACAAATGTTACTAATGTTACATCATGTTACAAGATCTCCCCCGTACGGGGCTGTAGAGCGCCTCTCGGTGCAAAAATATTAATAATATGAGCATATTAAAACATACATAACGGTTTAGGAGCACTTAAAAAAGAAGTGGCTTTGTTATTGTATTCTTTTAGATCAAGTCACCAATTATGGTGATAATTGATAATACATGATTTATTAGATCCATTGGACAAATACAAGAGAAAAATGGTTATTTATAATAACATGAACATGCCCAATGGATAAATACAACCATTGGGTAGATAAAGATGGCCTATGCAAACTCATCACTTCTAAGAGTTGGCTTATAACTATGACAACTATAGAGTTGGATAGTTGTTTGGAAAAGAATGGCAACAACATCCCCTGCCCATTAAAAAAAATGGCAAAACAAAGGAGTAATCAAATCAATACAAAAACGGGTCCCAAAAACAAATATTGCTAAGGAACCCATGCACAAACTCTCATATGCAAAGAAAAAGAAAAAAAAAACATAGGAAAAAAAACCACATCCTAAAAAAGAGTAAACAACATAAAAAGATATGAAGGAAGGAGGACTCAAGATGATACCCCAAGGACAATTTCCTTCACCTCAAGCATTGATTGCAACTATAGAAAAGAAGGCAATGTAAAAGGTTTAATGAAGATGTCTAGAACTTGCTCTTGAGTAGGAAAATGATCTGAACTAAGAACACAATGAGTTTTCGAATGAATTGCATGTGAATTTCTATGCATTTTTACCTGTAATGCGCCACTAGTCATATTGAGTCCTCCTTCCTTCATACATTTTTATGTTGTTTACTTTTTTTAAGATGGATTGTTTTTCCTATGGGTTTATTTTATTTTTCTTTGTGTATGAGAGTGTATGCATGGGTGCCCTAGCAAGCTTTGTTTTTGGGACCCATTTTTGTATTTATTTGATTACTCCTCTATTTTTCCTTTTTTTTTGGAGGGGGGGGGGGCGTTGTTGGCATTCTTTTCCAAGCAACTATCCAACTCTACAGGTGTAATAGTTATAAAGCCAATTCTTAGACGCATTGAGTTTTCATAGGTCATCTTTATATACCCAATGGTTGTATTTATCCATTGGGCCTCTTCCTGTTATTATACATAACGAGTTTTCTCTTGTATTTGTCCAATAGATCTAATAAATCATGTATTATCAATTATCACCGGTACTAGGTTGTGATAACAAGGAATGGCACTATGATTATCACATTAAAGAGTGGTTGGGTGATCTTGCTTAATTTCAAACTCTGTTATTAGTTGTCGAATCCAAAGGACCTATTGACTAGCAAAGAATCACAACACAATACTTAAGATAATGCAATCATTGTTTTCTTCTTGCAATACTAGGAAATAGGAGCAAATTCTAGGTGATAAAAAAAACCAAATGTGGACATTCGATCATCAAATAAACTAGCCCAATCAGAATCAATGAAACCCACAAGTTGAGAAGCACCTAAGGTATACCGAATGCCAAACTTTGTAGTGCCCTTAATGTACCTCATAATTTGCTTGGCTACCTTAAAATGACTCTAATGAATAAATTGAGAGAACTAAGATACATGCCTACAAACAAGATGGAAGGTCGTCTATGAGTCAAATACAATAGACTCCCAACCATTTTTCTATATAGCAAAGGATTAACACATGGTGAAGTACATCTCACAAAAAAATGAACGCCTTAACTAAAATGGAGTGGGTGGAGGCTTGCAATTAACCACCAAAGCATTGAAGTAAATCAAGGGCATACTTCGACTAAAAAATGGAAACCCCTTTTGAATATTGATGGACTTGGAAACCGATAAAATTATAATACAAAGGACCAAGGTATGTCATATCAAACTGCTCCATTAGTGCTCAATGAACGCTATGAATCATGGGTGAAGAAATACCAATGATAATTAAACCATCCATGTACATAACCAAAATCAAGACAACAACACCCTACCTCTTAGTGTACATTGTAGGATCAGAATGCCAACAATTGAAACCTAAAACAATAAGAAAATTATACATCTTAGAACGCCAAGCTCGGGGAGATTGTTGTATACCACATAATTAATATCAAATCTTGTAAAGACATTAAGGATCCTACACAAAACTAGAAAATTTCTCCATGTAAATTTCCTCATGAAAATATCCATGTAGAAAAACACTCTTGGCAACAAGGGAAAAGGCCTCAAAATAATCAATTCCTTTAACTTGTGAAAATCCCTTGACTACATGATGTGCCTTATGCTTGTCAATAGAGACATCTACTGCATATTTGGTTTTATAAATCCATTTGCAATTATCAAGCTTGTGTTCCTTAAGAAGAGGAACTAGATTCCAGGTGGTATTCTTCATCAGGGAAGAATACTCCTTTGTCATAGCGACATCCCATTTTGGTATACAGACAACATCAAAACATTATTGGGGATTGATGGAAATGGTGTTACTCAAAAGAGAGTTACCAGTTGTATTTGAAGAAACATAGAAAGGATTGGAGACTATATAACTACAATTAGTTTCCTTGTAGCCATATCTTTTAAGTCTCTTTCATTCAAAAAGATTCTTTATCAAAATTTGTCCTGGATAAAGTGGTGTTTATGGAATATTTTCTTCTGCCCGATTAGCAACTTCATGCATATTTTCTACTTTTTGATTGTTGTTTCCATTAGTATGATTTGCAATGACAATATTTCCATCAACTTATGTTTTGCAAAACCAAAAATGTCAATGCAATCTTCAACATCGTCTACAAGAAAATCTGTGGGAGAATTAGGAGAATAGGATTGGGTTGAAGTTCTCATAAAAGTGGACTACCCTTTTAAATAAGGATTCTATATAAATAAGATCAAATAACATGTATTCCTTCATATCCTCATATGTCATGTCCCTTCCTTAGTGGTCACTTGTCCAATTCCTAGCCCATCAAGTCCCTATGGGTTGAGGAGAGAAATATAATTAATTAATTGGGATTGATTTTGTTGTAGACCTTAGTTTGTAATAAGTCATAAGTTAATTTTATTTCTTTATTTCCCCATGATTAAAATAATCTTGGATATTGTTAAATATGATGTGGCCAAGAGGGCACACTTGGACAAAGGGATAAGGTTTGGAACTATGGAAAGATTGTTAAAAATGAAGAAAGCTAGAAGGAGGGTGTGCTAAGGCAAAAATCAGTGAAAAGCAAATAAAGTATGGCTTTTGGAAAGAAATGAAGGAAAGAAAGAAAAAGCAAGAAATCAAGGTAAAAGCATAATAAAGCAAATAAAGCCATAAAAGTAGAAAAGGCAATGCAAACGTAGTAGGGATAGAAAAAGACAGAAAGCAATGCAAAAGCTTACAAAGCAAGCACATTCTAATCTAGCTCATGAGGGTGCATTGGACAAGGATACTTGTGCAAGAAGCCATATAATCTATAAAAACATGCATTAGTGCACCTATCATATCTTTTGACAGTTTCATTTTTGAATTGAGAGCTCTAAGCTTCTCTGACTTTGGAGATGCACCCTTAGTCACAATTGGGAGGTGTGCCCCTGTTGTTTTTGCAGTGTTATGCAGGAATTGATAGCATTCATCCATTAATAGTGGTCTATTAAATTTTTTGATACCATATCTAGTCAATTTTGAGTCCCTTTCTAGTGTTTGGGAAGTCTTCCATTCCATTTCCCAAGTATTTCTAGTCCTTTCCACATGTAGAGTGTTTTGTGTTGTAGGATTCCATTTATGAGCTTTCTGTGAGATGCATTTCATATTCCAAGTGTTGTAATTGTTGGATTAATTAACTTCTAAAGTTATTTTTGCAATTTAAATAAGCAAAATTTGAGCTTCATATGATTTTCTTACACCTAGTTTATATTTTGATGAAAAATGAATAATTTTATGTGTTGTTTGGATTAATACACTTATATCCAACAAAATTTCTTCTGTTATATTTCATATTTCAGTTAACATGTTTATGAATGTAATCCATGCCTAAAATTGGCAATTCATGTCCCTTATGCATTATTTGGGAAGCCCTGAATTCGAGCTTCTTGTGTAGTCCCAATTACCATTATTGCTTGTGTGACCTCATAATCTTGTCAAATATTTCCTAAACCTGTATATTCATACTTATATTGATATATAAAAATAAATAGGAGTTCTTCAAGCCTTCCTATGTCAAAATTCCTCACCCTTGGTTCTCAAAAAGTGCAAAGTGAAAGATCTAGTTTGCATATGTTGGGGTGCCTAGGAGCCTTGGAGTAGACTTCAACTTAACTCATGTTTGAAACATAAATTGTCATAGTACATTATGCAAAGGATCCTTCATCTAGCACAAACCTTCCTCCTTTCATGGTCCTGGAAATTCCCTCTTGATCCTTTGTTAAAATGACCAATTAAACCCTTTGTTTTCACTGTTTTGTTTTGAATTTTTGGGAAAGGTGAATCAATAACCAATAAGATATGATTGGTTCATTATAGTGGTATCATAACATGGTCCTCTAAACCTGCCTGAGTGCCCATTAATGAGTTCCAAAAGAAGTTCAAACCTGAAGGATAGAGGTCTAGAAGAAGAAGAAGTCAATTCGATGGAAGGTAAGATTCAAGGAGAAAGAGACATGGCAAACATGGATGAAAAAGATGAGTTCAGAATTTTTGTCTGAAGTATGTTCAAAGGATTGCATGATATATCTCATAAGACCATCTAGTCTGGAAAAAAAACTTTAGAGTTCTTAGGTAAGTAGCTAGGAAACAAGGATGGAGAAGGGAGAAACATTGGCTCTCAACATGGTGAAAGGAAGAGCCCTGGTGGATTTGTATTTTTGAGGGCAGGACCTCACAATCACCCTAATGAATTCAAATTTGAAATTAAGAATCATCCTTGTCCTACCATTCCCAAGTTCATTGAGGAACATAGGAAGGACCTTGAATTCAAAATGAATTAGTTGCTTCATGGGAAGTTCGGTATGCAGAGTATCAGACTCTGAGTGAAAAATGCAGAAGAGCACTACCATTCAAATATTTTTGTGAATCGCAATACAAGACAAACCCAAGAGGGAACTTTTGAATGCCTAGTCAAAATTTTGAGGTAAGGAATGTTATTGGTAAGATTTATTTTCCATACTTTGATAGAACATCAAAGTGTATTGTTAGTTCTTAGATTCAAAAGTTAGATACCTACTTCCATTTGAATCCTATGGTTGAGAGAGATTACATCAAATTGGATACTCTACATTTGTATGGTGAAGAAAACGATTGGTGGTTCCATGGCATAAAAAATCTTGGTTGTGATCAAGTAACAACCTAAGAAGAATTCACCAAGAGGTTGGTTGAGAGGTTTGATAGGAAGGATCCAGATATCACTTTCAGAGAGATAGCGCGTCTGAAGTAGACTAGTACTCCTGAAGCATACATTTATGAGTTCCAAAATCTAGTAGTGATGGTCATAGACATATCTGAAGCTAGCTTGATCGTTTTATTCATAGAAGGATTAGCAAATCCATGTTGGTTTGTCCAGTAATACTGAGAGGAAGAGCGAGCGTGAATCAATATTGCATTTATTTTCACTTTATCAAAAAAAATTAGTATTTAATCACAAATTAAACAATGGATCAGATAAGTAAACATAGAATTTTATCATGGAAATGTCAAAGAAAAAACCATAAAATCAAACTCATTAATAAGATGACTTTTACAAAATTTCTTTCGCAAGCAACAACTTGCTGGAGACACCAATCCCCAAGTTTCTCAGCTTCAACTGAAGGATGCACCAACACCCTATTTTATTCCTACTCCAAAATATAAGGATGCATGAACGACCTATTTACCATCTACTTCTGGAAGGAGGCTACAACCCCCTGCATAATTATTGCCTTACCTAACACCACCCTTCTACCCTAATTTGATTTCATCATATTTCCAAATATTATGGAACTGGTTCTTCTTCACTTCCTTGGTGTCTGTATTTTTTGCTACTTCATTGATCTGGACTGTAGAGACAACTCCTTCCTCTCGAAATTATGCTTATAAATACTTATTATCATGTCTTCTCATTGAACCATTGTGTCTCTTCATCATCATGTCCATTCTTCAAAACCTTTTCATCAAATCCATATCTTCATTCCAGAAACTCGTGTCTTTTCACAATTATGAACTTTCAATAATTAGTTGAGTCTATGTTTAATTACTTTGTTGTTCACTTAAAATTACTTCTATGTTCTTTGTTCACTGAAAATCTCTTTTGGTTTATTATATCTATGTTTATTTGTAGGTTAATAAATAACATACTCTTGTTTATTATTTTCAATCATGTTTAATAATAAACATTTTGTTTATGTTAGTTCACTTTAATTATTCATGCAACTTATCCCTCTAATACCTTTTTGTACACATATTAATTATTCATGTATCTTATCCCTGTAATACTTTTCTGCAATCATATTAATTATTCATGTAGTTTATCCTTGTAATACTTTTCTGCAAGCATATTAATTTTTTTCTCAATTTGGCAGGTTTATATCTCCCATGTGTGATCACCAGATGGAAAAATGAAAACCATGGATAGATGGACAAGTTACCAAATAAAATATTCATACAATTGGATGAATTTATTTGCACAAGGACAATCTCTGGCGTGCATTTCCAAATAGCCTCACAAACTTCCTATGTTTAACATTTAGATACATATTTTTTCTCAACTTGGTAGGTTTATCTTTCGCACGTGTGACCACTAGAGAGAAATATGAGACCATGTTTGGATTGCTAGATCACCAAATAACAAAATCATATATTTTAATAAATTTATTGGGACAGGGAGAGAATTTGGCAAGCATTTGAAAATGGCCTTTTGTAATTTGGTTTTAACACTTGAGACAATTTTATCAAAACCTAGGTTTACTAAGGCGATTTTTTATTTTACCAATATTGGAAATATGAAGCACCCATGGCATGGGGGGCAGGAATTATGATTCCATCCATGCCAATTTCATCCTCTGAAACCTCATCCTCTCTTCTTGGCGGACATTTTACTAGAACAATGCAAATCATGCCAGATGGCACTTTTGGAAAACTAATAACTTCATCTTCAGAGACTATTTGGAAAAAATAATCATATGGATAGGTTCAAAAGTCAACATTCTATATGCATATACCCTCATAATAATTGTATCCATCAAACACAAAAAATGGTGTGCATTTTACAGAGGCCACTTAGGAAATTTTACCAGCATATTTTATACTTAGTCAAATTGTGCCATCTCCAAGGTGGAATTTTTATTTAAAAAAAAACTGAACCAATGATATCAGACGATATAATACATCTCACTGAGCACAACAAATTTTTTTTGACCTTCAGACTCATCATCATATGATCTAGGTGGACATTTTTACTGAAAATTGCAAAATTACATGAAACTCCATTTTGGAAGGCCTATAATTTTGTCTTCAAGAACTCTTTATAGAAACTGATACCATTTTCAGATACACACTTCAACAATCTATATCCTGACTCTCTCAGATAATTTTTATCATTAACCTATGAGATATGGCAGGCATTTTCCTGAGGCAAAAAGTTGGACTAGTTTTCCAATACTTAGACAATTTCATAGTTTCACCAAATTGCCATAATTTTACATAATGATGTAACATTGTAATGACGACTTCATGATAACACTAGAACATCATCATATTTCTTTGCAACCTCATCACACGTGCCACATCATCATACATTCCATGTCAATTCTTCTTTTTTTATTCCTTTGTTTACTCTTTTATCATTCATTGAGTTGGCCCTGCCATCATGTCCTTTGTTATTCCTTTGTCATTAATGAACTCCTTTGACATCAATGAAAATTGCACTCAACGTTATCCCCCTTTGGCATTGATGGAAACAAATCTTCAAATTAATTATCCCCCTTTGACATTAATGACAAAGGATCTCAAGAACTCCCCCTGACACCATCTATCCCCTTGTCAACTATATCCTTCTTTTTGTGATAGGGTACAATCTGCAGTATACCTTAAGGATGAGGGATAACCGCCAAATTCTGCCTAATATTGTAAAATGACTCTCTAAGTAGTGTTTTAGTAAACATATCTCCAACTTGTTCTTTTGTATCAGCATACTCTAGTTTGACAACCTTTTGTGACACTCGATCTCTTAGAAAGTGATATTTTATTGGTATGTATTTTGTATTGGAGTGCGTGAAAAGATATTTTGATCTGTTTGTGGAACCGCTATTGTCACATTTTATCACTATTGGATGTTCATACTTCACAAGTTTTATATTTTTAATGGTGATACAAGATCTAAAACATTTAGCATCAAAACATCATAACCATAAGAAAAGGATCACTAAAAGAAAGACATGCAAAAACACAAGAGAACAAAAATATTTTACTTGGGGAAACCACAAGGGAGAAAACCCCGCAAAACTTCCTCAGTATAGAATTCGACCAAGACAGTGTAAAACCCCAGCAACAAGAATAGTTGCTCATCTTCAACAGTAGACTCTTTCTCTCTCTCTCTCTCTAGTGCAATACCTGAGTGTGAGATCTGTCCAAAAAGAGAGAGGTGCATCACCTATTTATATTCATTAGGTGAGTGCCTCAAATAACTAACTAGGTTGGCCAAGTTCCTTAATTGGGGCCAACCTACCTTGGGAGACTCAAAATACATTTTATATATTACTTTTGAGGGTGTTATTTCCTCGACTTACAACAAAGGGTTTACCTCATGACTTTTACATGACCACTTACATCAAGGACATCTATGAATGGAGGAATAACATATCCAAAGGAGGATACAACAAAAGTACAATGAATATATTCCGAAGTTACAATATTTAACACTCCCTCTTAACTAGGAAGGTATTCTACATCAACAACAACTATGTTTACAACTGTACAACTGACTGGTGAATCTCTATAGGTCATAGGAAGTTTTGGAAAATCATCATATGTCTTCATCAATGATCTCGGCTGGATCATCTTCTGCAATCTCAGTATGTAAATATTGAATCATCTTATGTACGTGTTGAATCATCTTCTATCAGTATACTGAATCATCTTCTAGATCATCTTCTGTAGTATTAGTATGTGGATATTGAATCATCATATGTCTTCATCAACGATCTCAGTATGTAAATATTGAATCATCTTATGTATGTGTTGAATCAGATTCTATCAGTATACTGAATCATCTTCTAGATCATCTTCTGTAGTATCAGTATGTGGATATTGAATCATCTTCTAGATCATTTTGTATCATCGATATGTGAATATTGAATCATCTTATGTTATGTCACTATATGAATATTGAATCATCTTCTGAATACTGAACCTTCTTCTGTAACATTAGTATGTGAATACTAAATCATCTTCATCCACATCGGTATCTGAATATTGAATCTTCTTCTTAAACATCAATATGTCAATACTGAATCATCTTCTGAACCTTCTTCTGTAATATCAGTATGTAAGTTCTGAATATGCTTCTACCACATCAGTATGTGAATACTAAATCTTATTCTTCAACATCAGTATGTGAATACTAAAACATCATCATCTTCATCATAAGTATCATCATCTACATCTTCAGTATGTAAACACTGAAACGTGATCATTTGTATATTCAGTATGGGAATACTGAAACATCATCATTTGCATCAACAGTATGTAAATACTGAAACAATAAAAAAACATCATTAGCATGCTAGTGTTAAAAACCAAATTATTTGTAGTGCTAGATCATCATCTGCATTATCAGCATAGAGATGGTGGGACATCGTCATCATCATCAAGATAAAAATTTTGAGACAACCTCATCATCATCATCACAAAGTGTTGTGACTTCAACTATATCAACATTAACAACATAGGGTGCTAGGACCACAACCATATTAGCAACAACGCAAGGTGTTGGGACCACAACCACATCAACATCATCAACACAAGGTGTTGTGACTTTAACCATATCAACATTATCATCACAGGGTGGTTGTTGGAATATATTAAACCCAGTCAATACTTAGGATAAAATAATTAATCATTATTTGATCAATTCTCTACCCAGTGCTTAATTAGTTGGCATCCACTTGCACCTTAAAGTCAACACATGCCATGTATACCCATGAAATGACTTATTTCTGATTCTAGGTTGATCTTGTCCACTTTATTGACTCCTAGAATTAGTAATGGTGCTTTACAGCATATTCTACTTTATTCTTCTTTATCCTGCTTTTTTGTGGATAAGGTAAAGCTAGTTAAACTAGGAAACTGGGTTCTTTTGTTGCCAACCCATCCTTCATGAATTTATCTCCATTTTATAGGATTAGCATGTTTTTCCATCTCTCTTTACAACTCACTCATGCTTTTTCCAATTCATGAGGTCCTTGATAGATTTGGGAAGTGCTTTAGCCACCTATGGGGGTTTTCTATATTTTGGTAAGTCGGCCTTTTTGAGATTTATGAGTTGTCTCCATACAAATCGATTTTACTATGAGGGATGTACTATTTAGGTACACTATTATTCATCATTATTCAATGTAAGGATACACATCGATATTCATCTCTTCATTCATGTGATTATATCTCTTTTCTTCTCTCTATTTTTCCTGTGTATGCTTGTCATAATTCTTAGTAGCAAGATCTATTTCATGTGATTCTTAGAATATTTTCTCATAGAATTGAAGATATTTTTTCTACATGGTATCAGAGCATCAAGGTTGATCAAGTTATACAAATTTGAGGAGTGCATCCAGTCTCCTATCCCTCTCTAAAGAAGAGCTTGTCTAGCTTACAAGATTTTCTCCTAGTTTGTTTTGTAGGTTGCAGAGAGTTTCTTCTTGAGGACATCAATTCAGAAATATGGATTCTCCTTCATCCATAATTTTTACTCCCTTCAACTACCATGAATGTAAATCCAAAATTTCCATTCTATTGCGCTGTAGGGGATTATACAGATTTACTCTAGCTTTAAAGAATGAGCCCAATGCTATGATTGCGAAAGATAAGTGGCATAATAGGTTGGAGGAAGCCTATGGATTTCTTTGCCTCTATATTTCCCCTGATATACTCTTTCATATATATGGTTTGACCACTCCAAACCAAGTATGCACTCAATTGGAGTCTCTCTTTGGAGTTCAAGATGAGCTAAGAGCGCATCAATTGGAGATTGAGATATTCTCACTAATCACAAAGTTCAAGTCACTTGTTCTAATGTTCAATAAATGTGGTATTTAGAAAGAATATGATCAATTATTCATTTCCATTCTTTCTAAATTGGGTCCTGATTACTCAGTTTTTGTGTCTACTTTTCATGCTACTAGGCTTGTTGTTCCTAAGTGGAAAATGCCTTCTTTAAATTATTTTCTTGATTCATTAACAAAGGAGAAAGATAAATTGATCCATATGGATTTCATTAATTCCTCCAAGGTCAAGGATCATTCTCTCTTGGTTCAAGGAAACAAGAATCTCAAATCCAAAGAAAAGCAAATTGTGAAGAAGCCAAATTCAGAAATTGAAGATGATAGTTCGAAGCCTGCTAATGAAGATTCAGTAAAGAAGGGTAATAAGAAAGGGAGCACATCCAAGTGTTATTATTGCATAAAGGGTTTTCATTCAGAGAATAATTGTTTCAAGAAGAATATGTACATCATTTTTCAGCTTCTTGAGAAGCACAAGAACGAAGTTCCAGATGAACTAGAAAATTTTGTTGATTCCTCAGAACAATGTCATAGTGCGCAGTTCCAAGGTGATATAACTTATTCTTTGAGTGCCAGAGTTCTATCCTTTTATCATGTCTCTGATATATATTTAGTATATTATACATCAGAATCATAAATACCATATCATTTCTTTGATAATACTCCTCTCAGTCTACTAGATTCATCTCCCAAAAATTGTGTTTTTTCACTAGATATTGACTTGTATTTGAGTAGCTCTTCCTCACAAGCTTATATATATTATTTAGAAAATTTTCAGGATGATATGTATGTCATGAAACAAATCATACCACAATCCATACCATCTACCATACCTTCAAAAAATCCTAAGACTATACAAATCCCCAGTTCACTAGTTGATTCCTCATTGGTCTCTTATGTAGTGTTACTTATCTTACATGGTTTGAATTCTTCCCTATCTTTTAGTGGTTAGTTATACATGAACTTAGTCATATTTGGAATGATATTAAATATTTTTGGATATATTATAAACACTTATGGTTCGGATCTCATGTCCATCCATTATTCAATTTTTTACACCTATCAGTTTTCCCCAGTTGCTCATAGTTTTCCTAGTCTAGCCCTATATCCTCATGCAGTCACTAAATCCTTTTTATTTGATGTTCCATATGATAATGTTTTTAATATATCATATTTTTATCAGCCTCCTATCAGATATGGAAATGTGCTACATCAGATTGGAAGATTGACATGTGATTCACATCACAATTTTGTAGTTATTCACGAAATTGGGTGTGAAATAAACTGTCTTGATTTTTGTACTCTTTGGGAAGGAGTACACACATATATTTTTTCCATTTCAGATTATGTTTTCAGATCATAGTTTCAAATTATCAATAAGAATTGATATAATTCTCCTACTTCATTAGTTGATGAGATACAAGGAGTCTCTCCTCTTCTTTGTTGCAGGTTCTACACTCTAGCGCATGATCATGGAGTTCATGATTTCTTCATCAAGTATTCCATCCAGAAGTAGTTCATCCAGCTCATTCAAGTGAAGATAAAGATATGTTTAAGACATATTATTTCAAATTTTGTGCCTTGTCCTTTCTTGAGGGAGGATTTTCCCCATGTGGTTTTGCCTCTTTGCTCACTTTTCTGGACATAATAATTGTTAAAGGGTGACCATATCCTTGTTGATGGTCCCTATATACATCCATATTTTTGACATACCATCATAAATTCAGACTTATAGGGTGGTGGAATATATTAAACCCACTCAATACTTATGATAAAATAATTAATCATTATTTGATTAATTATCTACCCACTGTCTTAATTAGTTGGCATCCACTTGCACCTTAAAGTCAACACATGCAATCAATACCCCATGAATGATTTGTTTCTGATTCTGGGTTGATCTTGACCACTTTATTGACTCCCAAAATTAGTAACAACGCTTTACAACACATTCTTCTTTATTCTTCTTTATCCTATTTTTCTGTGGATAAGGTAAAGTTAGTTAAACTAGGAAACTGGGTTCTTTTGTTGCCAACCCATCCTTCATGAATTTCTCTTCATTTTCAAGTATTAGCATTTTTTTCCATCTCCCTTGACAAATCACTCATGCTTTTTCCAATTCATGAGGTCCTTGATAGATTTGGGAAGTGCTTTAGCCACCTATGGGGTTTTTCTATACTTTGGTAAGTCATCCTTTTTGAGCTTTATGAGTTGTCTCCATACAAATAGATTTTACTATGAGGGATGTACTATTTATGTACACTATTATTCATCATTATTCAATGGAAGGATACACAAAAATATTCATCTCTTCATTAATGTGATTCTGTCTCTTTTCTTCTCTCTATTTTTCCTGTGTATGCTTGTGAGAATCATTAGTAGGAAAATCTATTTCCTATGCTTCTTATTGGCATATTTTCTTATAGCATTGAAGCTATTATTTCTACATGGTATCATAGTAGCAAGGTTTATCAAGTTCTACAGAGTTGAGGAGTGCATCCAGTCTCCTATCCCTCTTTAAAGAAGAGCTTGTGTAGCTTACAAGATTTTCGCCTAGTTTGTTTTACAGGTTGCAAAGACTTTATTCTTGAGCACTTCAATTCAGTAGCATCACGATGAGTTCTCTGGTATATCCATTCAGGAATTTTGTCTAAATTACTAACTCTTTCAAACCAAACAAGCGTAGTTAGACATATGGATATCCCTGGGGACCAAACAATCCTTGTCTGAATTACTAACCCTTTCAGGCTAAACAATCCTAGCCAAACATACTAATCCCCCTAGAATCGGTAGACCTTATCTGGCTTACTAACCCTTTCTTTCCAAACAATCCTAGCCAAACATACCCTCCTCTAGACTGAGCTACTCATCGCTGCATCTGATCCATCATCCATCTATTTTCACTCCCTCTTTCGAGAGAGGTCCTTTCAGACTACACCAAGCTTGTCTCATAAGTATTCATGAGGCAGAGGCTACGTCTGCTACTTGTTCCTTTAAGGGAACATGCTTGAGGTTTACAGCTCCCTTCTACAACTTGTTCTTTAACATTCTCTTCTTGAACATCTGCAACGACATCACACATTTACAGCTTGCATCATTCTTATTTTGTGCATCTATAACTGCATCATTCTTCTCTTGTACATTCGAAACTATATCGTACATCTGCAACTATATCGTATATCTGCAACTGAATCATACATCTGTAACTTCATCATTTCTTCTCTTGTAGGTGATTGCATACAATCCTTCCTACAAGTCAAATGAAATTGTTATGATTAGAATCATTTCGTAACATATTCAAAATAACAACTTCTCATGCATACATATATATATAATCATGTAGCTATTTATGCTAATGCAACAATCATCTAACCCACTTACCCATCACCTGCATATAAGTAGTAAAATACAAATATTCTACTATACATTTCCTGAATCTAGAAACATATCTATGTACAAATATTTCAATGTCTAAACATATAGGAAATGACTATTCAAATACTTATCTTTGTTTATTTAGTAGACTCCATCTTGATCTTTGTATTCTTGAATTACTGGAGTCTCTGCCAACATGTTAAACTTCATCGTCTGATTCTGAGGACCTATTCCTATCTTTCTCATGATCGAAAATACTGAGAAAGTATTCTTACACCACAGATCACATAGAACTATGTCTGTGTGTCTTACCAAAGCATCTCTTCTTAAGAGTATAATATTCATCTTCATCGATATAATTATTTTGGATCGTATTTCTCATTACTTGAGGAATCTTTAATTTCTTTCTTCTTAGATGCAATGTATTTCATCCTTGGCAATTGAGAGAAACACTCTGCTTTCTGGAATATGTTGTAGAACGTAGTACTACCAACTCAATGAAAGTCATCATATCTTTGCAGTACCCTTTAGGTACCACACCATTTTTTCTGCATATTTTACTTGGATAAGTAAAATGTCTTTTGGATTTCATCATGCTTCTAATCTCAAGAATCATATCAAGATTCTCTAACTTTGAGATCTACCATATTTACTCCCTCTGAGGTGGAGCACCATCCTCCCTTTGTATCTGTATTGGGACATTGGGGTGACAGATAACCTCCTCTGTTGTTAGTCTTCTTTGTATCCATCTATGTTACTAGATATCAAGATCCTTCATCTCAAGCTTTGTTTCAAGTTTCCTCTTGTTTGTTATAGGATTCTATCTTTAACCTTGTAGTAAAGGTTGGAGTCTCCATCACTCTAATTGATCCTCAAGTTTCTCATGTGAAATTATGTGTTATCCCATGGGTGTCTATTGAGCTTGTACAAATCCTTCTGAGAATAGGAGGTTTTCTATAGATAGTCTCAAACCATATAGGTTGTTTGATTTATTCTTCTGATTTAATTACACCAATTGTCTAGTGTAATATCCACTAATGAATATGTGTGTCTAGTTCCTAGAGTAGTGTCTTGTCATAATCGACTATCTCTGTTGATAGAAACCATGAAACTTACTTCGTATCTTTTGATACTTGGATTAGCGGTATACTTGATCTTGTAGATCTACTTTGAAGACTTCATAAAACTTCCCTTCATGTCTTCAGCTCATATCCAAACATCATTCTATGTGATTGACTGGTACTTATAGAACATATCATCCTTCCATTATTCCTTCTTGGGACATTCTTTTGCAAAGTGTCCTTTCTCATCACAATTGAACTATTGAGTTGTGATATGTCCTTCTATTCTTGGTGGGAACGTTATTCCTTCTTATTCTTTCTCTTCTTGGCTTTAGTTGTTAGGGTTTTATTCTCATCTCTTCTTCAATCAATCATGCATTTCTTCATATGTGATATTCCTACTAGAACAACTCTCTTGACTGATTTTGGAAGACCATTCAAAGTTGTAATTTATGCTTCTGCTTCTTTGACATTGTATTCAACGACTTATAATTGATCCTTGAGATGAGATCTTGTTGTGAAGTAATCATTGAATGTTTTCTTCACATTCTTTGAGTTGAGTTCTCAAGGTCATCTTTATACATACTATTCATTGCATTGAACATATCCTTGGGAGTCTTAAAAAATAATACATTTGAGATCCAATGGAGATGGAATTACTCATGTTTGTTTTGACTAGGTCCTTCTTTTGTTTTTCTTTGAATTCATCTCTGTCTGGATCTATAGCTTCTTCTTGCCATGCTTCTTCAAGTATGGTAAGCAATCTATAATTTGATGTTTAGAATTTCTTGACTCTTTCAAGCTTTCCCTCAAGGTTGATATTGTTTGTTATTATGATAAAAATGAGAACCTCAAATGGAAATATAGAGGATGAATCTTACTAGTGAGAGTACTTCAACTTGATGCTTGCTTGAAGGATCCTTTTGAAATACTGCTTCTGGTGGACCTAGGGTTTGACATAGAAACCCTAATTTTTAAACTTAGGTATCTTTCAGATCTCATTGGATAGAAATATGCACCTCATCAAGGCGAGCTGAGCGACATACTTATTTTCTCAAAAATGTGGACATAACTGCAAAATATATGATGCCCTAGTTTTCTCCAGTAGCAGTGTTAGGTAAAAAATGAAAGACCACAAAATGAAAAAATTCTTACATATATATATGTGCCTTCCCAGGGTGAATTTGATTTCCCTCCTTCTTCAACTGATTGGTGGAGGGATGTACCCAGAACGGTAAGCCCTAGTTTTTCTCTAGTTTCTTCTGCAGAAATGGCTGATCTTGTTTCTGCAATATCTCTGAAATTACTGCTCCTATGTGTCTAGAAATTCGTACTGATGTAGCATCACCTATCCTATTTCCAACACCACATGTTAGATCATAATCGGTTTCACCAATTTGAACTTATGTGAACTTTCCCAAGGTGACTTATTTCAGAACTATTTCGAATAGAGAACCTGTACATACTTCCATGTGCCATTGTTTCACCTTCGGGGTCTGGAACTTTTACCACAGAAACTAAATTCTGTGCCCTATCTGGGACATCTTGCTAAATTTCATTTGGACGTTCCTACACTGAGATATAGCGATTCTCCCTAGGTCACATGTTTAAGGATGAATTATGGGAGAGCCTAGAACCCTGAGTTGGAGGAACAATATCTCCTATATTATAGTGAACATAAGTCTGAAATTTATACACAATGTACATCAGGAATTTATCTTCGGCTTGTAAAAGTTTTGGCTCCTTAGGCTTCTCCAATCTCTATATATAGCGAATGTACCAAAATGACTAGTTTTAGTCTTTTAGGGTTTTCAAGCATGAAACCCTAATCTTCAATGGTTTTAGTTGTAGCACTGTTTCGACTGCACAAAGAATTCTTTTAGGGTGGCTCAGATACCATGTTATATTTTTAATGTTTATACAATATGTAAAACATTTAGCATCGTAACATGATAACCATAAGCAAAGGATCACTGAAAGAAAGACAAATGCAGGAACACAAGATAATGCAAATATTTTCCTCGGGGAAACCACAAGGGAGAAAACCCCACAAAACTTCCTCAGTATAGAATTCGACCAACACAGTGTAAAACCCCAGCAACAAGAATAGTTGCTCATATTCCACAGTAGAATCTTTCTCTCTCTCTCTCTCCAGTGCAATACTTGAGTGTGAGATCTGTCCAAAAAGAGAGGTGCCCCACCTATTTATATTTATTACGTGAGTGCCTCAAATAACTAACTAGGTCAGCCATGTTCCCTAATTGGGACCAACGTACCTTGGGAGACGCAAAATACATTTTATATATTACTAATGAGGAAGTTGTTTCCTCGACTTACAACAAAGGGTTTACCTCATGAATTTTACATGACCAATTTCATCAAGGACATCTATGAATGGAGGAATAACATCTCCAAAGAAGAATACAACAAAAGTACAAATAATGTCTTCCGAAGCTACAATATTTAACAACAAGTAAGTCTTCTAATATCTTCTTCATCCAAATAACTTGAGTGCAACATGATGTGGCAGCAATATATTCAACTTATGTTGTAGATAGTGCAATGGAGGGTTGTTTCTTGCTTAACCATGATACCAAACAATATCCTAAGAAGAATGTTGCTCCACTGGTACTCTTTCGGTCATCAACACTTCCTACCCAATCTGCATCAGTGAATTCTCTTAAAGTGAAGTCTTCACCTTCTGGATGCCATAAACCATATTCCATAGCACCTTTTAAATATCTGAAAATTATTTTTATTGTTGTCACATGTGTTTATTTGGGAGTTGTTTGGAATCTAGCAACCAATCCTACAGCTTTGATCACATCCGGTCTTATAGTTATCACATATAGCATGCTAACTATCATAGATCTATACATGGTATGATCCACTTCCAAAGACTCATCATCCTTGCTTAACTTACAACCAATGATCATAGGGGTACTAATAGGCTTGGAGTCTTCCATCTTAAACTTATTAAGCACGTCTTTAATGTACTTAGTTTGAGAAATGAAGATCCCTTTCTCTGATTGAGAAACTTGCAATCCCAAGAAAAAGGTTAATTCACCCAACATTGACATTTCAAACTCATTCTTGATTTTAGAAGCAAAATTTACACTTAGCATTTGTAGATTGCTTCCAAATATGATATCATCCACACAAACAACAACAATTATCATATTCTTATCTTCAAACTTTAAGTAGAGATTACTTTTAGTGGCCCTTCTTTTTTAACCTTGTTGATTCAAATAGATGTCCAACCTTGAAAACCATTCCCTTAGAGCTTGTTTAAGACCATAGAGTTCCTTTTTCAGTTTACAAACATATTCTCTATTTTCTGATAAAAAGGTAACCTTTAGGTTGTTTAATATAAACCTTTTCTTCTATATTCCCATTAAAAAATGTAGATTTGACATCCATTTGATATACCTTGAATCTTCTATAGCATGACAGTGCTAAAAACACTTTGATTGCTTCAAGTCTTGCTACAGTGGCAAAATTTTCTTCATATTCAATACCTCCCATTTGAGCATATCCATTACACACTAGTATTGCTTTGTTTCTTATCACTTGACCATCTTCATTGAACTTTTTTCTGAAGATCCATTTGGTCGCTACAACATTCATGTCTTTAGGTCTTGGGACAAGTTCCCAAGTTTGGTTCTTCTCAATTTGATCCATTTCTTCATTCATGGTTTTGATCCAATCATCATGTTTGCTGGCTCATGCAAATTTCTTAGGTTCCACCACTGAAAGTAAGGATTTCTCATGAAATATTAATTTCCTTCTTGTACTGACTCCAACATTTTTCTCACCTATGATTTTTGTTTCAAGATGATTCTTTTGTATCCTTCTAGATGGATCTCTTGTATCAGGTCTTGTAGATTCTTCATCTTCATTTTCTTGTGATTTTTCTCTTTCCTATTCTTCTTCTTCTTCATCATGAACACCTTCATTCTTTTGTCAGACTTCCTTTTCTTCTTCATCATTTCTTACATCATCATCTTGGCTTCTTCTTCTTGGTTTCATGTCATCTACTCTTACATCTGCACTTTCTATGATTTTGTGTAGCCTTTGATTGTAACATCTATATGCTTTCTTGGTGGGTGAATATCCTAGAAATATTCACTCATCGGTTCTAGAATCAAACTTACCAAAATCATCCTCATTTCTCTTTATGTAGCACTTGCCACCAAACACTCAGAAAATTTTGATTGAGGCAGGTCTTCCATACCATAGTTCCTAAGGAGTCTTGTCATTATTTACTCTCAATTGTCCTTTGTTAAGTATATAAACAGTTGTATATATTTCTTCCCTCCAATATACATCTGAAAGTTTTGCTTCATTAAGCATAGTTCCCGTAGCTTCTTGGACTGTCCTTTTTTTTTCTTTCTACAATGTCATTTTGCTGAGGAGTCATTGGAGCTGAAAAATTATCTTTTAACTCCATGAGTTTCACAAAAATTATTGAATTCATTTGAAGTGAAATCTCCTCCATTATCTGACATTAGACATTTGATTTTCAGATTTGTGTCATTCTCAACCATTGCTTTAAAAATTTTAAACTTCTCAAAAGATTCTAATTTTTCTTTGAGAAATGTAACCCAATTAATTCTTGTATAATCATCAATCAACAACATGAAATAGTACTCTCCTTGCAATATTTTATTTTTGGTTGGTCCAAAAAGATCAGTGTAAACTATTTCCAATGGTTGTGAGGTTGAATTTTATTTGACTTTGATGCTAGCTTTAGTTTGCTTCCCATGTTGACAATGTTTACAAATTGAATTTAGAGGCTTCGTGATCTTTGGAAAGTTTTTTACAGCTTCCTTCTTACTTACTTTCATAATATTTTAAAATTTGAAGTGCCCCATCCTTCTATGCCATATCCAACTTTCATCAATCAGACTCATGTAGCATTGTTCTTCATTTTCTAGGATGCATACATTGCTTGAATTTCTTACAGCAGTCCTAGCAAGTTTTCTTGTGTCTTTTCTTATGATTTCACATTTCTCATAATCAAATATGTAGATGTGCCCTTTATCACATGTTTGAATCACATTGAGGAAATTAGGCTTTAAATCTTCTACTAGAAACACATTTTCATCTTTGATTTTGTTATTTTCGATAGCAACTATACATTTTCCAATTATCTTGGAGGATATATTATCTCCAAAAGTGACTTTTCCCTTTTTATCCCTTCTTATGATTATGAACTTGTTTCAATATCATGTCATGTGTTTTGAACATACACTATATTTATTTCAATTGGACTCATAAGTGGAGCATCATAAGTCTTTTTGTTATACCCTAATCCAGTTTTGTCAATTGATGGTCTTTGGTAATTTAGGATGTCATCTAGAGTCTTTGACTTGTTCACAAACTTTGTCTTAATATATTTTTCATCAAACTTATTTTTAAGCTAAATAATATATGCTTCAAGCCTTTCAGAGTCTTGTATTCTCTTCTTGGGATACAATTCTAGATCCTCTTCAATCTTCTTGGCCTCTTGAATCTGGTTCATCAAATCAACAATGTTTTGGCTTGACTATTTGTTCTTTTTTCTACATTTTTCAAGTTCCTCAAGAGCACTAATGAGTTCAGATTTTAGATCTACTTCTCCTTCAACATATGATTCATCATATGGATCTTGAGTTTCTATTCACATGAATATATTTTATGTTTCCTCATGACATTCACTTGTTTCTTCATCTTCACTATCTTCTATGGTGTAAATGATCTTATTTTTCTCATTAAACT
The DNA here is from genome assembly GCA_001517045.1 of Pseudotsuga menziesii. Classification (NCBI taxonomy): domain Eukaryota; kingdom Viridiplantae; phylum Streptophyta; class Pinopsida; order Pinales; family Pinaceae; genus Pseudotsuga; species Pseudotsuga menziesii. The sequence goes on from LPNX010443763.1 coordinate 265,277, forward strand.
TCTTCTCATTTCTTGTTTTTCTCTTCTTGAACTTCTTATAGGTTTCTCTATCATCACTACCATCCTGTTTAGGATAGGGATATTTTGAGGAAAAGTGTCCAATTCTTCCACATTAAAAGCACTTCAGGGGTAGCTTTCCTTTGTACTTTCCAGTACCTCTATCAAGTTTCTTGATGAAAAGAGCTTCTCCATCATTTGTGTTTTCTGAGTTGTTCTTGGAAAATGTTTCAGATTCTTTGGCTCTTTTGAGGCTTTAAATGTTGTCTCTTTTCTTAATGGTCCATTTTGGTCTGTTCTCATCTCATAAGCAATGAAGATCCCATGTATTTCATCTACTATTATAAGTTCAATATCATCTCCTTCTTCTAGAGTAGAAACCTTTGAGTCATACCTCATTGGTAGGGTTCTTAGTATTTTTTCAACGACTTCCTTCTCCTTTAATTTTCCTCCCATGATTCTAAGAACATTGACAATTTCATCTACTCTTAGAAGATATTCTACAATATTTTCTTTTTCTTTCATTTTTAGACTTTCAAATTTCCCTTTGTATGTTCGAAGTTTGGAGTGTTTGACTTTGGTAGTTCCTTCAAAAATAGTTTTTATTTTTTCCCAAGCATGTTTGGTTGTCCTACATTACATGACTTTAACAAACAATGAATTTATTAGTCCATTCAAAATTGCATACAAATCTTTTGCATTATATTCATATTGATCTAGTTCATCTCTCTCTGTAGGTAGGTTGTCTAGTATTTTATACCCTTGTCCAACAGAACTCCAAACTTTGCATCTGAAAGACATTAGATGACATCTCATTCTTGCACTCCAACATGCATAGTTATCTCCTATGCACAATGGAGGCATGTTAGCAGCTAACCCTTCTTCATTATCCATTGTGGGTTTAATTTATATCTTCCTTCCAAGGGTTTAGACTATAGTGAAGGAACCCACTCTGATACCAATTGTTGGTTTTTCCAGTGATACTGAGAGGGGGGGGGGGAGGGTGAATCAATATTTCATTTCTTCTCACTTTATAAAAAAAAAACAGTATTTAATCACAAAGTAAACAATGTATTAGACAAGTAAACACTTAATTTTATCGTGGAAAACTCAAAGATCAAACAACAAAATCAAAATCATTAATATGATTACTTTTACAAAATTGTGTTTGAAAGCAACAACTTGCTGGAGACACCAATCCCCAAGTTTCTTAGCTCCAATTTAAGGATACACCAACACCCTGTTTTATTCCTGCTCCAACATACAAGGATGAATCAACACCCTATTTACCAACTACTATTGGAAGGAGGCTACAACCCCCTACATACTTATATCGTGCCCTAGAACCACCCTTCCACCCTAATTTTATTTCATCGTATTTCCATATCTTCTATCACTGGTTCTTCTTCACTTCCTTGGTATTTATCTTTTTTTTTCTACTTTATTGATATGGTCTGCAGAGACATCTTCTTCCACTCGAAGTTATGCTTATAAATATTTATTAGCATGTCTTCTCATTGAACCATTGAATCTTTTTTAATAATAAACATTGTGTTTATGTTAGTTAACTTTTATTATTCATGCAACTTATCCATGTAATACATTTATGCATGCATATTAATTATTCATGTAGCTTATCCCTGTAATACTTTTCTGCAAGCATATTAATTATTCTTGTAGCTTATCCTTGTAATACTTTTTTCCAAGCATATTAATTTTTTTCTCAATTTGGTAGGTTTATATATCACATGTGTGATCACCAAATGGAAAAATGAAAACATGGATATATGGATAAGTTACCAAAGAACATATTCATACAATTGGATGAATTTATTTGCACAAGGACAACCTCTGGAGTGCATTTCCAAATAGCCTCACAAACTTCCTATGTTTAACATTTAGACAAGAAAACATACTTTTTCTCAACATGGCAGGATTATCTTTCGCATGTGTGACCACCAGAGTGAATATGAGACCATGGCTAGATGGAAATATCACCAAATAATGAACTCACACCTTTTAATAATTTTATTGGCACAAGGATAGCATTTGGAGGGCATTTGAAAATGGCCTTTTGTAATCTTGTTTTAACACAAACAATTTTATCAAAACCTAGGCTTACCGAAGTGGTTTTTTCTTTTATCAATAATGGCGATATGAATGATATAGAGCATGGGGGACAACATTTTTATTCCATCCATTCCAATTTCATCCTCTGAAACCTCATCCTCTCTTCTTGGCGGGCATTTTACTAGAACAATGCAAATCATGCTAGATGGCACTTTTGGCAGACTAATAACTTCACCTTCAAAGATTGTTTGGACAAACTAATCATATGGATAGGTTCACAGGTAAACATTCTAGATTCCTATATCCTCATAATAGTTTAATCTATCAAACACAGAAAATGGTGTGCATTTTACAAAGGCCACTTAGGCAGTTTTACCAACAGATTTTATAATTTGTCTAATTGTGCCATCTCCAAAGTGGATTTTTTATTTCACCAAAACACTGAACCAATGATACCAAGCAATGTAATACATCTCATTGAGCATAATAAAACTGGTTTCACCTTCATACTCATCATCATTTGACCTAAGCAGGCCTTTTACTAAAAACTACAAAATAGCCTAAAACTCCATTTTGGCAGACCTATAATTTTGTCTTCAAGCACTCTTTAGAGAAATTGATACCATGGTCAGATAAATAATTCAACAATATATATCTTGACACTCTCAGGTAATTTTTATCATTAATATATTATATATGGATGGAATTTTCCTGAGGCAACTTGGACTAGTTTTCCAATACTTGGTCAATTTCAGAGTTTCACCAAATTGCCATACTTTTACATAATGATGTCAGATTGTAACAATGACTTCATGATAACACTAGAACATCATAATATGTCTTTACAACCTCATCACATGTGCCACATCATCATACATGGCATGTGAACACTTCTTTTGTTATTCCTTTGTTTACTCTTTTATCATTCACTGAGTTTGCCCTACCATCATGTCATTTGTTATTCCTTTGTCATTAATGAACTCATTTGACATCAATGACAATTACACTCAACAAGCCATTGAAAGGATTAGCCAAAGATTATATACCATCTACTTTGCATGATGCAATGATTTAAACAAGAGATATATAGGATGTTATACCAAGGACCGAATTTCCTCTAGGAACAAATATTTCAACTAAATCCATGGACAAGAAACGTCTCCAAAAAGGTTCAATGGAAAATTTCAAGAAGGAGAACATTGTTCCATATTGAGATGAATTAAGGAGGAGAAAGTTATATTTCTCTTGCCATGATCCATGGGATATAGGCCACAAATGTGAAAAAGGAAGGGCATGTTACATTGAGGTCTTCTAAGAGAGAGAAGAGGAGGAGGAAGAACCAGCTGACACTGAGGGTGGATATAAGACAACAAATGAAGAAAAACTACCATCGGTAAGTGGCAATATTGCATGTATGACAAGAGTACATCGCTTCCAGACTCTCAAATCCAAGGGAGTTTTTCATTATAAAAGAGTCACAATTTTGGTGGATGGAGGTGCCACTCAAAATTTCATTGATGCAGTATTGGTGGAAAAGAGGAAGCTTCCCACAGAAGAATTTGAAGGATTCACAGTATTCATACCAGGTAATAACTCTATGGCATGTAATAGATGGATTCCAAAGTTGTAAGTAAGAATAGGATATTATAACTTTGAGGATAGTTTGTATGTTGTTAATGTGGCTGAAATAAACATAGTTTTGGGAGTTCAACGGTTGTACTCTAGTGGTGATCACACCATCAATTATAAAGTTTTTGTGATGAAATTAAAAAAAAATTATGGGAAGCAAGTGGTACTAGAAGGATATAATACTTACCCAATTAAAAATGTATCATCACACAACATGAGGGTAGATCATGGAGGGTAATATGAATTACATATGTTTGGGAAAATAACTAACATGGAGGTGGTTAGCCAAGCCCTAGTATTGAACTAGGAGGATTATGGGTTTCCTTCATTAGTACAAGATTTGGCCTTGAAGGAGGTAGCTGGATTTATGCCATCTAGACCAGCCAATAGAAGTGTTTATTCATCCCTGGATTGGGTGGATAGATACATGTCCAAGATGGAAACTCACGAAGGTAAAAATTCTCTTAACAACAATAATGGATTCATTGGTATGTTCAACATTATTTTGTTTTATGTGAAGCAAAAAAGGTATCTATGGATTCTATATGATGCATTTAGAATTTGTAAATGGACTTGGGATTATCTCCTAAACAAGTTGGGTGAAACAAGTGCCAATGTGGTGATCCTTGATAATGGTGTGCATACTACACTAGAGGATCTCAATATTTGGTTGGAGAGGCTCATTGAATTACAAATCAATATGGGAAGTGATGCATTTTCAGTTGGTTGGTGGGATCAAGGCATTCCATGGAATGGTGGATTGTTAGCAATGATAATAATGATGCTTGGAAAAATGCAGTCCAAATAGTGGGATCCTAGCATAATTGGTTTTACAGTTTCATCTTGGAAGAAAACTATTGGGGAAGGAGAGCAGGTGTTACACCATCTAGCATTGCAGTTGCTTGGGGACAAGCAATATTCATAGGGGAGGAATTCCATATCCCTTCCTTAGTTTTCACTTTTTCAATTCCTATCCCATCAAGTCCCTATGGGTTGAGGAGAGAATTATTAATTAATTGGGATTAATTTTGTTGTAGACCTTAGTTTGGAATAATTCATAAGTTAAGTTTATTTCTTTATTTCCCCATGACTAAATTAATTTTGAATAATTTTGAATATGATGTGTCCAATAGGGTGCACTTTGACAAATGGATAAGGTTTGTAACTATGGAAAGATTGCTAAAAAGGAAGAAAGATGGAAGGAGGACGTGCCAAGGAAAAAATCAGTGCAAAGCAGGCAAGTGGACAAAGTAAGGAAAGTATGGCTTTTGGGAAGAGAGGCAGGAAAGTGGGAAAAAGAAAGAAAGTAGGGTAAAATCATAATAAATTAGATAAATCCAGAAAAAGTGGGAAAAGCATAAAATGCAATGCAAAAAGAGCAAGGCAAGAAAAAGAAGAAAAAGATAGAAAGTAAAGCAAAAGCTCACAAAGCAAGCACATTCTAATCTAGCTCATGATGATACATTGGCCAAGGACACTTTCACAAGAATCCATATACTCTATAAAAACATGTATTTACACATCTATCATATATTTTAACAGTTTCATTTTCTAATTGAGAGCTCTAATCTTCTTTGACTTGGGAGATGTGCCCCTAGTCATAGCCGGGAGGTGTGCCACTGCTTATTTTCTAGTGATTTGTGAGGATTTATAGAATTCATAAATTAATGGTGGTATATTACACGTTTTGATACCAGATCAAGTGAATTTTGAGTCCCTTTGAAAAGTTTGGGAAGTTCTCCATTCCATTTCCCAAGTATTTCTAGTCCTTTCTACATGTAGAGTGTTTTGTGCCTAAGGATTTCATTTATGAGCTTTCTCTGAGATGAATTTCAGATTCCAAGTGTTGCAATTGATGCAATAATTAACTTTTGAGGTTATTCCTGCAAATTAAATAATCAAAGTTTTAGTTTCATATGATTTTCTTACACCTAGTCTAGATTTTGATGAAAAATGACTAGTTTTATGTGTTGTTTGGATTAATACACTTATATCCAACGAATTGATTCATTTATGTTTCATATGTTATTTAACATGATTATGAATGTAATCCATGCCTGAAATTGACAATTCATGGCCCCAAAAAATTGTTTGGGAAGCCCTAAAGTCGAGCTTGTTGTGTATTCCCGGATACCATTATTGCTTGTGTGACCTCAAAATATTGGAAAAAAATTCATAAGAATTCATATTCATATCGAAACCAATATATAATAATAAGTATGAGTTCTAAATTCCTTCCTAAGTTGAAATCCCTCACCCTTGGTTCTCAGGAAGTGCCAAGCGGAAGATCTAGTTTGCATATGTTGGGGTTCCCAGGAGCCTTGGAATAGACTTCAGCCTCGCTGATGTTTGAAACATAAATGGTCCTATTACATTGTTCAAAGGATCCTACAACTAGCACAATGATTCCTCCTTTCATGGTCTTGTAATTACCCTCTTAATCCTTTGTTAAAATGACTAGTTAAACCCTCTATTTTTTTTTTCATTTTCAGGAAAGGAGGATTAATAACCAATCAGATATTATTTGTTAATTACATCATATTAACCAAAAAAAATCAATGGTTGGCCCTTATTATGCATATCTTTGCACTTCTAATCTATAATTAGGGCTCAAGCATGCATGCAAAATACCCTAAAATAAAAGACACAAGGCTTGACATAGGCCCAAGCCTCCTCTCGAGCCATATTTAAAACTATCCTATGAGGCATGTAGTTCTGAATGTAATTTACATAATGCATTGCGTCAACCCAAAATTAAGGTGCCATGTTCTTGGACTAAATCATGTAGTTGGCCATCTCCTCCAATGTTCTTTTTTTTCTTTCAACAACACCCTTTTGTTAAGGGGTGCAGGGAACAAAGTGCTAATGTTGAATGTCAAGTTCTCTACAAAATTATTTGAATGATTGATTGACACACTCTATCCCATTATATATGCATATTTTATTTATATAAAGAGAGAATTACTTCTCAAAAAAATATTTGAATACCTTAAAAGTAGTAAAGACCTCATTCGTGTACTAATTATGAAATCACACCCAAGACCGATGTCAGAAGTTATCAATAAAGGTAAGTGCATACTGGGCTCTCGAAAATGAAAGAGTTGAAAATGACATTAGATCACTAAGTATACTCTCAATAGGTTTGGTAGCATGCAATGCCTTACCTTTAAGAAAAGGATTATGATGTTGTCTTATAATAACACAACCTAGACAAACTCCATAAGTGCAAGATCCTTTAGGAGGACCAAGAAAAAAATTCACTTTGCTCAATTGTTTCAAATACCTATAGTTTATATTTCCAAATCTTTGATTCCATGGCATACTCAAAGAATGAGTGTGTGCTATAAAAGAGGTACTTGAAAAAGGCTAAAAACCATAGAACTTATACAATTGAGAACTATAATCAGTCTTACTAGAAGCAACAAGAATCTATGGATTATGTAGATCTATAATGACCACATCACAAGGTGTAAATTTCATTGTCTCCTCATCACCAAAGTGACAATTTTGATAAATAGAGAGTAGATTAGCAAATATTTAAAGAACAAGGAGAACATCATTGATGTAGCCATCAATGAATTGCATAGTGTCTCATCCTAAAACACCAAGTTGTGTAGAGTATCCAACTACAATATACAAAATGCTACTATTAGTTGTAGAAGGGTGCATTTCATGAGATTGAATCATATGGTGTGAGGTGTTGGAATCAAGAGTTCAATTGTATGATGATGCATATAAGGATTGCATAGAAAGTGCATGTAATTTACCACAAGAAGGTTTGGGCATTGGAATTTTATTCTACTACATGGCTTCATTCAATGGTCCTAGTTTAATCCAACATTTGGATTCATCGTTCCCAAGTATGCCACAAAAACTACAACTTACACTTGATTTCTTCTTTATGTTGGAGGAAGAATCATTGGATACTAAAGATGGAGAAGAGGATTTTGAATTATGTTTAGGTTTGGAGGTAGACTTAAAAGCTTAACCAGGATCAATATTTTGTTTGCTCCAAGTATTATGCTTACCTTTGTAGGTTTGAGACACAAGATATGAATTCTTAGATCTATAAAGAACATCTAATTGCACCATATTATATTGTTTTTTAGTAATACACTCATAGAAAATATCAAACGAGGTATTTTTAAAACCAAGTGCATCCATAGTAGAATAAAAGGTAGAGGAAAGTCTCTTAAAAGGACCATTCAACTTTGACAAATTAAAAAAATACATTATTCATCTATTTTGGTTTTCCCATGGCCTCTCAACTGTGACAACAAACACTTGAATTTGGTAAGAAAATATTCAATGCAATAATGCTCATTAGGAACAAGGGATGACAACTCAACTTCTAATTTCAATGCTTTAAATTTAATGGCTTGGCCAAATAGTGAGTTCAACTTGTCCTAGTTTTTTTTGTGATCTACATTCAACAATATGAAATGATTGACTATCTAAAACATGCATCCCAATCAAACCCATGCATCCATCATGTTTGTTCCTATAAGAAAATCTCTCAATTTCCTTCATAAATATTGGTTGTACTTTAGCCAACATTTTCCATAGACCTTTTGATTTTATTAGTTGTTTCATTTTGAGATTCCAAGTATGATAATTATGGGGAGTTAGGAGCTCAAATACTCTAAACTCAACCATTTAAACAAGAATCACACAGAACAAAAAAATACACTAAAAATGTGTCTTGTAATCTCCAAATAATTGATAGTGAAAAAATGCAATCCCCATGCATAAAACAAGGGCATCAATGGACAATTTATGCTGAAACAACTTATAAAGAATTAAATTTATAAAAAATATTTAATTTGTGATACTCAAATGTTTAGATCTGAATGAAAATATGCAAATCTAAAGAGAGATTATTTTTGTTGATATGATCTAAATTAGTGCTAATCTAAGAAATCAATCCACACTGCAATAAAAAACAATGATCTAGATCCATAGAGCCATGAACATACATAAGCTATAACCTCCCTAAGAACTTTCCAACACTTTAAACACCTCGCAAAAAATAGAACCTTACCAATATCTCTAAGAAAAATAAAATAAAATGAGAAGGGGTTTGTAGAGGTTAGCTTCTATACCATGTAGATGCTAAAATAATATTAGTGATCACGAACTCTTATACAACACCAAAACCTTGTACAAGGCATAAACCAATATTTATTAGATATGTTGTATAAATACAAGAGAAAATCTCTATGCTTATAACAACATGATGAGATCCAATGGATAACTAATGCAACTGGGCGCATAAAGATGGTATACATAAGCTTATAGCTTCTAAGAGTTGGCTTACCATTATGACAACTATACAATTGGATAGGGATTTGGGAAATGAAATCAACCATTCATATAGAGTCATTTAATCTTGTAGCAAAGTCTAAATTTCAATTATTTTGGTTGATATGGAATTGAACAAAATATCTAAAAATATCATTCCACCATACATTAAAGTTGGATGATAATGTTAGAATTTTTTCATAAGTGAAATTTCCCTAAATTCTAGATCCATGTTACATTTCTTAAACCACACACTACTCAACGGTATTATTAACAATATCTATCATTTCCCTAATTCAATCTCATTTACATTTTTATGCATTTAAAGCCATGTCAATTAATTGCACGAATTTCGACCTATCACATCAATCATGGCCATTGTTCGTTCCTTCCTTCATTGAATTTCTTTTAGAGAAATCATTATGGTCACAATGAGCATTTCTCTTTCCCTTTCCTTGCAGTTAATAATTTATCTTCCTTTTCGTAACTTCAACCCTCATATAAATAAAATCTTCCCTTTATAGTGTCCTTAGTTCTCATTTATCAACATTTATTATTAGCCTCGTTTTTTCATTCTTTTTATTGAAATTTTATATTGTAATCCCTACATTGGCTTGAATATGGGAGCATTCTAAATTAGGTAAAAGAGTTCAATTTCTTGGTATTGAAGATGATCACCAACAACTATAGAAATTATGATAAAAATTAGTACTAGAAATAAGTTTGATGTGGTAAAAAAATGTTGAATGGTCATCAACATAAAATTTAAAGAGGGCACAGGTGACCTACATAGATTAGATGGTCATTCAATAAAGGATCCATTTCCGAGCAATGGAAATCTCTGCTCACAATTAGAATTATTCGGAAAACCCTATGCTATTGACCTTTTCAGTTTAAAGTGGACATATTAATTTCATATTTTAAATAATTAATCTATTTCAAATAACTACATTATATTTTAAACAAAAATTGCATTGCCTCAAGAATGATTACCATCATTTACATCTTTTTAATTTTTAATATATTTTGGTTTTCCTTTTTCCATTTATTATTTTATTTTTTAATAAATTTTTAGTTTCCATTTTCTCTACCCCTGGGTGGGCATGGTGCTTAGATGTAGAAATGATTCAATGAAGGTATTTCCATCTACAAGAAGAGGTTAGTAACACTTAAGAACTATACCGGATTTGAACTTGTGATTTGATTTTTGGTTTTACTGCTTTTATTTTTTACTAATATTTTTGGGTATCTTATTTTGTTTTTTTTAAGTAAAAAATTGTGACAGGGTAATAGTCATCTACATGAGATTGGAAACTCCAAGGAACTATATTGGATTTGAAATTGTGATTTAAAATCTTCTTATCCATAACATTTAAGGGAGATGATCTTAGAAAACCTTTTTTATATATTTCACGTACATAATGTGTATTGAAAAGAATAAAGTTCATATTTTGGTGGCTTTGGATAAGAAAATAAATGAAGTGAATTATTAAAAGTAAAATATGGAGACAATATTGTTCACATAGAAAGAAATTTGGATTATCATGTATGTAAACTGAATCATTATTAATTGATTATAAGGATAATGAACATTGCATGATAAACTAAACACGAATGATAAAAGTTGCAACATATTAGTCCACCCGTGCAAGAAGATAACAATCACATGTATTTTCATGCCATATCTCAATCATGTAAAACCAACATAGATCCATCTAAACTTGGTATCTACCATGCACCGAGAGATATCAAATCCTTGAAGGTGAAAAACTCTCCTCAAGTTTTACACAAAATCTTAGATGGATCTATTCTAGGATATCCATGTTAGACTTTGGGCCTTAAAAGGGGCACAACAACTTTAAACATATTTTGATCCAATCTCTAATATAGAAAGTGACATTCGATCCTAGAATTAGAGTTTCTTTCCATCTAGCACCTCATTCGGAAGTGTTGGGAATGCATTGTAGGAGATGCATGTTTATGAATGGATTGGTCCATTCTTAGAATAATGATGTCAAAATGTCAAAACCTGCCAATAGTATAAATCACACTAACTATTGTTAATGGTGAGAGATTATCAAAACCTACTGGCAGTGAGTGTCATCAATTCAATGGAGTCTTGAGTAGTGCAGTTTCCCTTTCCCTTCCTCTTTTTGCACAGTTTTGTATAAGGAAGGAACATAAAATAGACTTCCATCAAAAAAAAATTGTTATAATGAAAAAACAATAATTTCAAAATCGATGAGTAATTGTGCTTTTTGGATTGTGGAATGTTGTTTACATGGAGTTTTTGTTGAAAGTATTTGAAATCTAGCACATTGTTGAAGTCCCAAGAGAATTAAAAGCTTCTAAGGTGTTTCTAAGTGGATGATATGATTTTTTGGGTTGGTGGAGCTTTCATACATGCTAGAATTTGAAGTCACTAACTTATTTGGAGTCCACTCTACCTTTTGACTTTGCAAAATCAATGAAGACTTTTTCATTAAATTTTATTCTCTAATTGATTTTATACACTAGATGCCATGTATGTAGGTAGGGTCATGCATATTTGAGCTTTGATTCGTAGCCCAAAATGTGCAATGTAGCCATCATGGTTTTCCATTAAGTTTTAAAGATCATCTAGTGTCCCTTAAACATAAGGCTAAGTATTGCGAGAAGTGATATTTAAGGACTTGGGAGGTATTTTATGTGTTAAGTTGGATTTATCAGTTTTTAATGTAATATAGTTGTGTGGGTCATGGAAGTGACTTTGGATGCATATATTCCCCACACATATGTTGTCACAGTGTGATAGCCTTGCCAAAAAGACTCTATAAAATGTATTTATCAAACAAATAAAAAATCATTGTTGATGTTGTGATTTTCAGATGTTGTGTTTAGTGACAATAAACATATTCCTTTATAATCCTTTTTCCTTATTAGCACACAAAATGACATTGTTAAAATTTTACGGGTAAACTTTTAACGGCATGGATATGTGAAAAATACTGTGACAAATTTAGACAACGAGCATATAAGATTTATTTCTCAAAAAAATAATTATTGATGTTGTGAATTTTAGATGTTGCATTCAATGATGAGAATTATCCTCCTTTACGAGCCTTTCATCATATTAGTGGACAAATTACACAGTCAAAATTTTAGGGCTAATTGGAAAAGATATGTTAATTTGTAGTCCATGGTTTCCCCTTCCTTAATTTATTCCTCCTTCTCTAACCTCATTCTAACCTTCCTCTGTTCCTAATATTTCCCATTTGTTTGTCTTGGACTGAAGTCCTTTCCACCTATTTTTTGAAAACATGCCTTATATTTACAGAAGATTATACACAAATTGGAAAACAAGAGAAGGGTGTGTACAATAAATATCTTAATTGCTTTCATGATGCAATTAGAACAAAAATAAAATAAAAATAAACCAAGGGCACTAAGGATCAAGCATCCTTGGTCAATAGTGTGCCATTGACTAGGATTTGATGATGTAATCATCACACCATATAGTACAAAAAGGAGGCAATGAGCTAACATAATGCTTGAAACCAAATCTACACCCAATTTTCTAGAGAATGCATAAGACTGAAATCTTTCAAGTAGTTCCAAATCTACATAAATGTAGAACTAATCAAGGACCAACAATAAACCTACAAGGTAGCACGTCAATAAACCTTTCCATGAAACACAGTTGTATACTAATCCTACAAATACTACTAAAAACTACGATGAAAGTAACACTATTTTAATATGTGCTTCATTGTCCCATAGAAATGAAACATAGGGAAAAAAATATGAAATCCCACTCTTAGACAAGAGGGCCTTGGATGAGATTCCCTCATACAAACCTACCAAGCAAATACATGCATCTTATATAAAAATTTGAATGGAGCACACAGTATGAAGTAGTTAAGTCCTTTGTTCTTTGAGTCATAAGACACCCATCTCACATTAAGGATTGGATATAACAAATAATAATGATTCAAAAATGAATAATTTTTGCTAGAATAATACTACAATAGAGGGTAACCAAAAATACATCCCCAACCCATCCATAAAGGGTTGGGAATCCCAATATTCATTTTGAAAATATCAGTCTTCAAGATGAACCATCTCAATTCCATGATTGATAAATGATCAAGAGTACTCAATCCATACTCCTAAGACAAAGAGTCTCAATCCTTACAGGAATGTAAAGTTACATCTGGCAGATCCCCCCAAAAGAAAATCCCCTTCTTGCTCAATTCATGTGCTTGGAAGCAAGGAATATTTGCAACACACAAACCATGTAATCTCCAACAAAAAATAAATTGGCATGTTGTTGTAATCTATGCGATTGTGCACCATTGTTACCAATAGAAAACATAGTACATCATACATTACATTGTATAACACATGATGGTATTCATAGAGTAAATACAAGAAAGTAAAAACAAAAAGAAAGCAATTCTTTTCTGTTAAAGAAAACAAAAACAACGAAATCTGTCTAAGGCAATCTCGAGTATTTATAAGTTTTCTCTAGTATTGATATGATGTGTTACTGCTTGGATGTAGAAGTTTCCCCTTTTGCTTGGATGTATTTCATGCAGTGTTGCGATGTCATCAAGTATGCAAGTCTAAGGCATTGATAGTGTTTATAAGTTCTCTAATGAAATCGTTTAAGGCATTGAGAGGTTTGTATGTCTAAGGAATATAGAGTCTTTTTAAGTAATCTCTAGTATTGATTGAACTTGTGCATGCTGGTATGTATGTGATGCAGAGATTTTATCGTTTGCTTCTTTCTTCATAGGATGAATTGAAGTCATCAAGTGCAATCTATGTGCCTACTTGGATGTATGTGATGCAGTACCTTTTTTTTCATTTGATGACTTGAATTCATCGAGTGCATTTTAAATATTTATAAGTTCTCTCTAATATTAATTTGTCTATGATGCAGTGCTTTTTTCATTTTATTTGTTCTTCATCTCATGATTTAAAGTCATGAAGTGTAGTCCCTGTTCTTTATTAATTTCTTTGGATCGTAATTTTGTATTCTATTTTGAGAGGTTTCCACTGGATTTTGGCTATTGAAAAATGATTGGAATCCATTTGACATAAATTTGAGGGATTTAAAAGCTATACAATTCTCAAATAATTTTAAGATTGCAAAAAAATCAGTCACTTCTTGGGCTTGAAATAAGAAATTGGGAGAGTACAAAACTTTATTAGCCATTAAGTCAAGGTTGGTGATTCTATACGAGGTAGACGGATTTAGGGTTCCTTGAGGAGGACACAAGGGATAAAACAAAAGACCTGGAATTGAAAAGAATGAAATTTATAGAAAATGAAGAAATTGAATGGAGATAAAACAAAAGACCTGGAATTGAAAAGAATGAAATTTATAGAAAATGAAGAAATTGAATGGAGAGTGAAATTAGGGAATTGTGACTAGCTAGGGGTGATGAGAATACAAAATATTTCCATAGTTTTTTAGACATAGTGTTATCTCCTCAAATAAATTAGTCAAGTTTGTTTATTTTAGGTGATAGGAAGTCATTTAAAAAAACATTTCTAAATTTTTTAAGGCTCATTTTTTAGATCTTTAGGTATGTAATAAAGTTTGAAAAACATTTGATTTGGTTTTTCCTTCAAAAAATTCAACACTCAGGTTTTGGTGGCTTAGGTGGACATTTCAACTTTTCATTAGCCACCGAAAGCGCAGAAGCTTGGAAATGGTCAGCATGTCTTGGTTAAACTCAATTTTCTTAGCAGTGGAGAGGTTGTTTCACACGCTCAAATAGTCTATTGACAACTAGACATTTTAATATTTCTAATGGTATTTCATATCTGTATTTAGAGCTCGGGAAGGTAGTCAAACATCCCCCGCGAGATGAGGCAGCGTTTTCAAGAATGTGGCGTTTTCAAAAGATGATATTGGGCAATTGGAGGATCATTTTGAGAAATGGTCAGAGGATTTTGTGCCTGACATGTCAAATAAGAATAGCCTCTCTCATTTTTCCTACATGTGTCACATATTGGGAGAATCGAATCCATCTCCGAGCCTTAAATTTCAAAACTCAGAATTCCCATGTTTAACACATGTTTTTGGAATACAGATGTCGAGAAAATGAAAAGGAATCTAAAATAACTGAGAGAGGTTTTTTTTTCATAAAAAACCAATATACAAAAAAATCTCATTTTTCCTATAGGTGTCACATATCGGGAGAATCGAATCCATCTCTGAGCCCTAATTTTCAGATCTCATAACTTCCCTGTTTGACACATTTTTTTGAAATACCGTTGTCGGGAAAATGAAAATGAATCTCAAAGAAATGAGAGAGGTTTTTTATAATAACAAACCAATATACAAAAAAATCTCTAATTTTTCCAAAATATTTTTTTATTTGAGAGATATATGTCAATATCGGAGCAGCATATTTCTAGAAATTTCTACATTTTCCAGCCACCTCACAAATTCGGATTTGAGATAGGAAAAGAGGTTATCAGATCCACATTTTGAGGGTATTGAAACTAATTTGTAAAGATTATTTAAGCTCATTGAAGAATGATTGTAAAGGGTTCAACTTTTGGAGACTTTTTCATACTTTGTGAGCTTAAGCTTCTCATTTTGAGATCAGTAATACAAGCTTCTTTTGCCATTACTTGTTCATATCTTCATCTTCTTGTCTATTCTATTACTTGCACCTGAATGTCAAATTCATGATTCTGTTTGTCTAATGTTTGATAACTGTCAACTTGTCAATGCATCCATAAACTAGAATTTGTAAGTACTTTACTTGGTTTATCTGGCCATTCATATATACTTTGTGTGTATGTTTCTACTAGTAAATTAGGTGTTCTTCGTACATTCATTTATCTACAACTCTCTGAACAGTGATACTTAAAATACTTGTTAATATGGTTATGTTTATGCATGTCTTGAGTGAGTGAGGTTTGATTGAGTCATATGACATGATCCATTTGAGTGAATCATTAAGATAAAATTAAGTTACCAGGAAGCTTTGAGTTACATCCTAGAAGAGTTTCCTGAAGAGCTAACACACCAGAAATATGTGAATACAATTTGGAAGTTAAGAATGAGGATAATGAGGTGGTTACCAAGTTTGAAAATTTGGAAAAAGTGGGCTTGGATCATTTCCAGAAACTCTTCAAAGAGCATGAAAAGATTTCTAAGGCACAAATAATGAATTTAACCCAATTATATCCTAATCTTGAGAATGATGAGGATAAGAAGGAATTAATGAAATAAGTTTCTAAGGAAGAACTATAGAAGACTCTTCATAGCCTTTAAAAATACAAAATCCTGGGTACTGATGGCATGCTGATTGAGTACTTCTTAAGCAATGTAGATACAGTGGAGGAGGATTTGTTAAGAGTAGTTGAGGTTTCTAGAAAGAAAGGAAATATGTTAGGGGATTTAAATGCAACATTCATCTCTCTCATACCAAAAAAGGATGATACAAATTGTCTAGATGACTACAATCCAATTTCATTATGCAACAACATTTACAAGATGGTCGCAAATATATTAGCTAACAGGATAAAAGGATATTATCAGCTAATTTTACTAATGAATATTTTTTCTTTCTAGTAGGTAGACAGATCCACGAGGCTATAGGAATAGCCTAGGAAGGCCTTCATTCAATAAGGCTAGAAAAGTTAAAAGAAATGGTGATAAAGATTGATCTTGGAAAGGAATATGATCACGTAAGTTGGGTATTCCTTCAGATGATTTTATCTGAAATCAGGTTATGTGTTCCATTTATATGGTGGATTATTCCATGCCTGATGATGGCCTCCTCTTTGGTTCTAATAAATGGAGAAACATCCACCTTTTTCAGAACTGAGAGAGGGGTAAGACAGGGGTTCCCTTTGGATCCATTGTTATTTCACTTTGTAGCATAAGGACTTGATAGAGCGATTAGGGAAGCCAAGAGGACTTGAGGCATAAAAGCATTATGTACGGGAGGGAGGGGGGGAGTTTTAGTTTACGCATATTCTTTTTGTCGATGATATTTTGATCATATATGATAGGACAAAAAGGGAATTACAAAAGATGTCCAATATTCTTGGTCTTTTTCATAATGCAACATGGATACTAGTAAATGCGAAAAGTCTACAATACCTAGAGAAGGAGCTAAAGAGGATGATATGCAGTGCTTCAGTATGTAGTTGGGATTTAAGGTGATCGATATCGATGTAGGATTCAAATATTTTGGGTTCCATCTTAACACATCCTATCGTATCAGTGATTGGGAATGGTTGATCATTAAATGTGAAAAGAGACTGGAAAATCAGTGCTTGTGTTGGATTTCTAAGGGAGGTAGAATGACATTGATCAAATCGGTATTGACAACCATACAGGTCTACTATTGTGTATTGTGGATCTAATGGTGTGTGTTGGAAAAGATTACAAAATTAAGTATGATATTCTTTTGGTCTGGTAGCTTCGAAAAGAAAATGAATGTTTGGATAAGTTGGAAGATGATATCAACTCCAATCTTAATGGGAGGGTGGGACATAAATAATATAATACCTTTCTCCAAGGATTTGGTAGTGAAAAGAACTTGGAGGTTGTTTGGAGGCTCATGAATCTGGTTTGAATAGGTGGAACATAAATATATCAGCCCCATGTCGCTGATAGTTTGGATCTGAAAGCCATTTAAATCAATGTGCAACGCTTTGGTTTTAAGGAAATTATTTGTTTTAATTTTTTCTTTGATTGGGAATGGACTAACTTGGAAGATAGGTGATAGGATTAGTGTATGATTGGGAGAGGATCTCTGTGTGGGAAGTGATTGTTCTCATTTTCTACCATTGCACATGGTTAGGTTTCTTCGGTCAATGGGATTTTACTGTCTAAGTAAAATATACAATCCTTTAGAAACTTCAAAGTGGAAGCAAGGTTGGATAATGGTATATATGTTAGGGTTTGATAGGGAGGATACCAGAAGTTGTGAAGGTTATATTGGGAAAATCAGTCAATCCATGTTCATCTTCTAGGAAGCAATGATGCTTTAGTCTGGAGTCATGCAATGAACGAAAACTACATACCAAAGGATGGTTATAATATCCTCTTAAAGAAATATTGGAAGGGGGATTTTAACTGGTGGTGGAAGGTAGTCTAGAAGATGCATTGCCCTTAAAAATAAAAATAAAAATTATGGTTAATGTTATCCAATAAAGCATTAACATGGGACTCATTACTGTACTAGAATACAAACTATCCAAAAATGTGTTGTCTTTCTAATGAAGCTAAGAAAAGTATTATGCATCTACCAATGGAGTGTGTTTATACTAAACAAGTTAGGAGGGATGTGGAATCTTTCATAAATGGACCAATTGTATGGACAATAAACTATGTGCTTGGTGTAATAATAATGATTTAAAGGAATTCAGATCCCTCTTGTCTATCATTAGTTGGATCATTTGGATATGTGTGTGTGTGTGTGTGTGTGCATCCATGTGAATTCAAACCATTATACACAAATATGTACAGTTTCTCATGCATATAGTAAATAAAAGTGCATATAACCAAAATAGAACCAAGTGTAATCCATGTTTGAATCAAAATACATCAACAAGAAGGATCTAAATGGCATATAGAGTCCAGATCTACCAGAAAATATTCTAGATCTATTAGAAAAAGGGCTCCTATATGTATTTTGCTAGGTGTCGTTTTGAGCATATTTGATATTTCACTTGAATCATATGTATAACAAGATGAGGACACTGTTGTTTCTGAAAACATTGTTTCAAGGCTACTGTAACAGGATGTCACCTTGGAATATGACCACAAAAGTTTCTTTTAACTACACAATTAGGTCATAATTCTTATTAGGGTTTTTCAAGGCCTCTTTACTAGTGTAGGTAACCACTGTTAGGTGTATTTTATTGTTGTTGTGATGATTAATAAATATAACCAGGACTATTGTAGGTACTCAGCATACTCTGTGAAGGCTTCTACACTATCCAGGAATGCCAAAAATGATTCTTAACTTAAAATAATTAAATGAATAGTGTGAGAGAACCGGTCATAACCAGTCGGAACCAACCTGTTTTGTATGGAACCGGTCATAACCAAACGATTCTATACAAAATTAGTCACTTATATTCTAAGATTCCAATTTGACATGGAGAGGCCCAAAACTGGTTGAACCGACTGGTTTTGTCGGTTCAGCTCCGACTTTTATAACATTGTTCCAGTAGAGATCAATGGCTCGACACCTTGGGAATTTTTTCGATGGGGCGTGTCATGGAGATCAAATATTTTGTGGAGATGGAGGATTTCTACACCTAATTGTGTCAATAAGTTTCTCTTTCAATGTTGGCTTGGATATAGGTACAAATAACTTTGTGGATTTGAGAGCCTTATGGATTCTTCTTTAGTTGGTGTTGGAAAAAGGAATCCAAATATTGAAAATACTTATAGACTCAATGTTGGTTGTAAAATGGATGAGAAGAGATTATAAAAATTATAATGTGCAACTAGAAGAATTACTAGGAGAGATCAAAACATTAGTAAAGAATTCATCGAAGTAAACTATCAGCACATTTTCAAAGAATTGAAAATGTAGGTAAGATAGCAAATGACAATGCAAAAATAAGAAATGGAGATTGGAGAATTTCCAAGTTAGATGATCTAACAGGGAGCTACCTTATGAGGAATACATGATAAGGAATTGAGGCCAGATCATAGTATCATGTCACCTCCCATCAATCCGACCAATGGAGGGGACATGAACAATTATGGGGCTTTAAATTTCTCCCCCATGACCATAATAAAAAATTCATGAACATCTAAATGTGTGTGCATATGCGTCATAAAAATGCATGACAAAAATTAAATTCATTCCACACAAACACAACATGCATATAATAGCATATTCATCACACACATAATAATAATAGTCATGCACATTCAAATACAATAGTAAATTTAAAAGTAAACAATTATCTTTCAATGGAATTGCCCAAGCAATTGGATATGGAAGAGCAACATTCCATCGAATCGTAGGCACTCTATCCAACACTTTATCTCTCTAATGAAAGGCCACCCCTAAGCTGACCTATGAATCCAATAAGGAGGAACTACACAAGCTCACTCACATCCATAAACACACACACTCAGTTGGACAAGACAAGCTAACTGAGAGGGGGGGTGAATCAATTAGCTACCATAATTTACTTCTTAATATTTTTTCAAAATTAAATCAAAATAATTAATCAATCCATAAACACTGAGACACATAATTTTTCATGAGGAAACCCATAAAGGGAAAAAACCTCTTTCTTTAGATGTAGGGAAAGCAACAACCTATTTATACATCAATTTTATTTGAGTAAATGACTCAAATGAGGAAGCTACCTCTGTTTCTTCAGCATCTACTGAAAAGAAGCTTCTACTCATTCTTTGTACAAGCCAAAACTTGTATTGAAGACTTATATTCTTCCCTAGATCCACCCTTCGTCCCTGTAGTGCAAGCACCAACTTGTCTCATATACTTTCAGGCTAAGATTGGTACCTTTTCAAACCCAATCTGTATCAAGAACACATTTTTTCAAACCAATTATTTCAAATGCAATTCTGTCAAAAACCTTTTTTGTTAAATTTTTTTTGTCAAATCCAACTCAGTCAAAATCAAATTGTCTCTGTCAAATGAACTTTGTAATGATATCTCAACCACATTCATTTATGCAAACTTAGAACTTCAATGCTCATAATTAGTTATAAAACTTATTTCTCAATTTGATTACATTTAGAAATTAATTAACACATATCATCCAGACTTTCAATCTTCATTTCAATGTTCAATATGACTACTCCCTTCATTTATTGACCAATCCAAAATTATATGAGCACATACATGCATTGTATTTAATTCAATGAAATATACAATACTTCCTCTGTCTCAAACAACACTTCACTCATTCATAAAGTGTGAAATTCAACACATACCATATTTACCTGACACAATCAACTCATTGTTGTTCTCTAAGACATTTTTTGTTATGTCTGCATTATTGAAAAACATATTCCTTCGTTGTTGTTGTCTTCAACAATGATACATTCTCTACTATGATTGAAGCCTTTGTTGTTGTTCTCTTCAACATTGAGACATTCTCTGCTCAGTCTGTAGCCTTCATTGATGTTAAGCACCAATACATTCTCTACTTTGTCTGCAACCTTCATTTTTGTTCAACACCAACACATTCTCTGTGTTTTGTGTCTTCCAATTTCAATCCTTTTTTTTAAATTACAGAGTATTCCGATATTTTTATATATATCCTATGCATACACAACCCTTCTTTATTTTACAGTGCATACCCTTAAACAATTAGCTACGATTACAATAGTGGCAGCCACTTCTTCAATGGACATTCATTTTCGAGTGAATAAAAAATAATTGTTTTGTCAGCGTTAACCATTTCTGAGCAATGTTAATAACCTGGGTTTTCACAACAATCTTTGGAATTAAATTAAATGATGTCTTAACACACTAATGTGTTTGAAGACTATTATTTTATGGTTTAAATGTTGGAATCATTTGATAGCTCAAGATATAGCTGCGTTGATATTTAACAGCCCCAATAACATGCCAACACCCAATATTTAAATGAAATAGTAGCGTCGATATTTATGACAAAATCAATGTCAAACAACAACCTCTCAAACTCCATGTTGCATTAAAAAATATTTTATACATGCCAACACCACTTTGGTAAAAACCGTTGGCATCCTAAGATAAAACGTGAAAAACAATGCCAAACAACAAGCTCTTGAAACTCCATGTTACACCAAAACAAAGTTTATATATGCAAGCACCACTTTGGTAAAAAACGTTGGCATCATAAGATACAATTTGATATCTTATTTGTAAGCAACATTTTTATATAAATATTTGTTTAACTCAATGAAAAAAATCATTCAATTGACCAAATGTTATACCCAAATTCTGTCACCACCATGTGATAAGACCTTTGACTTACATATTTTCCCCTAACCCCAGCATCTGGAGTGGAAAACCATGTTGATTGTCAATATTACATAAAAATGCTCAGCACCGCACTTTCCCTGTTAACCATGAGCGATACCTTGCTCGCACCTCCTGTATCTTGTTTTCCATAAGCAGTGCCACCGCATATATCCTTTGGTCCATAAGCGTTTCCAACCTAAACCGCTCTGTCATAAGAGGAGAAAAGCGGTACCTTGGGTAAAATGGGAGAAAGATAAGTTTCTCGAGGCTTCTAGATAATGATCCTCGTGTCCTCCCTCGAGATCCCCCATCATAGGATCTTAGAGGCCACCTCACCCACAAATCTCTCAACCATCCCTATCCATTGAGCCTTATAAATACAAGTTCTTGTCAATGGTTGAGGGGGATAACTATAGAGGTATTGTTATGATGTTGGATTGAGCACTTGGCCCAAGCCATTTGAGAGCATAGAGAGCAAAGTTGGAGCTTATGGGGATGAAATTGTTGGTTTCATGGAGATGCATGTCGACACTAAGGCTTAATTGGTCATAAAGTTCTCCATTCATCTTAATGAAAAGCTAATTTCCGTCCCACATTACTGTTGTTTTGATTTTGCTTGTAAATGTTGTTAGATTCCTTAGTCACTAACCTGGATAAGTATATGATGTTCTGGTAGCTTTGATGTGTTTGTATGTTTGATCTAGTTGCAGGTACACATGTTCACTATTGAAGCAACATTCCAGGTGTCTACGACATCCAGGGAGGGTCTTCATCCTTTGACATTCACTCATTTGTTCTAGATCTGAACCATTCAGACCAGAAGAACATCTTCTATCCGCAGAAGGTGAAATATTGCTGCTTACAAATATGGCGACTTCACTGGGGAATATATATATGTATCAATTGATCTGATCTTCCTCAGTTCTTCAACTCTTGTCCGAATACAGGTTCCTTCTCCAACTCTCTTCAGTCAGATCTGCTATCTGACTCAGTGGATTTTGGTTTGAAACTTCCAGATCTATCTAGATCTAAATTATTTCGACCTTTTATGCTCTCTTTTATTCTCGATCTATCATTCTTTACCTTGATTTAGTCTTTTTCTGACTTGATCTGTCGTTCTCCTTTATGTTTTGGATTTATATAGGGAACCACGCTTATGCAATTGACAAGAAGTGCTGCCACCGCCTGAACCTAGTTAGTAGCACGCAGTTCCACTGCCTGAGTCCTATTGGTGAGAAGCGGTGCTGGTCCAGAACTGCTCTATCAAGACCCTTGCAGCGCGGTGCCAGGCAGGCATCATTCCAAGACCTCTTTTTCTCATTTTTTGCAAAAAAAATTGAGTTGATTTGCTTTCAGCCCTGCACTATCAGGCTTGTGTATTAGAATCTGATGCTTGTGGTTTGGAATTCTATGGTTAAAGATTGGTTTGATTGGAAAATTCAAAAGCTAAGTTAGTCTTATTGATTGTTCATTCACTTCTGTGCTTGTTGGTTGTGATTGTGAAAGGACTTCTTGTTTTTTGAAAAGCTTAGGGTGTTAGTAAGATCTCATTTCATTTATGTTACATAGACTGAAAGGAAGACATTTGATTAGCATCTTAGTTTCATTTTTTTTTCATAGAGAACTTCTTTTTCTTCCTTTAAAAAATATTTTTTTTGACTAAGATTAGGTTATCACCATTAAGCATTAGACATTGGATCTTTGATTGGCCTTACAAGATTTCAGGCTCTTTATGTTCTTCTGTCTCTTATGCATTTAGTACTATTTCATCAAAATAAAAATATGGTAGTTTTAAGTTAGATTTATCTATGTTTTAAGAAAAATTGAAAAATAGAGTGCATATGCATGTAGAGTGCTTCTTGTTTTTCTTTTAGGAAAAGAGATTCTTCCCCTTCTTATTACTTTCAGAAAAGAGAAATCAGTTTGGAAAGTGTTGCTTGTATTTGATTTTGTGTTCAATATTGTTGTTTGGAAATATTTTTGGTTTTGAGACAAAAGAAAACACTCTCTTTCCCTCCCGTAGGTAGGCATACTGAACGGTAAAGTGAAATATTTGCATACGCATATTGCATGGTTTTAATTTTTCTGTCAAAACACCATGCATTCACCTAACTGTCCACTTTAAAATTAACGGTAGTTATAGGTTAAAATTTACATAGCAATTTGAGTGATAGGCTAGAGACATGTTTGGGCGTCGTTAAGCGTAGGAGCTATTGTTATTTGTCTACATTACATCCCAGGACTCGCGCGGTTCTTCCAAGTACCATCGGTATATCGAACGACCTTTCACGTACCCTTGAGGTATATAGAAAGGTACTTCATGTACTTGATTGTATATCGGAAGGTCCTTTGTGTACAATTATGCATTAGACATCACTACTACCGATTCAAGCTCCCATGTACCTTGAGTATATCGGGAGACCCCACTAGGATACCTTATCCATCTGAGAAAATCCCTTTGGCCATCTTGCTTAGAGCCATACACTAAAAAGAACATTCAGGGATATTACTACACATGTACCCTAGAGGTATATCGTGAGTGGCACCTTCTTGAAAATCTTGGTGAGAGACCTGACTATCTGAACTCCTCCTGTCATTTTAAGTGTGCTTGTTTGACCTATAGCTTGTGTAGGGAAATTTTTTGGTGTGTTTTCTA
>LPNX010443763.1:292515-325586 GCA_001517045.1 Pseudotsuga menziesii
TCCCAGACAAGAAAGAATACCATTCTTCTTTAGGGAAAGCTCCCTCTACTAGTTCTCCTAAGTCCTCGCCTACTATTCCCCTAACCATCGAGAATCCTACTCTCGACATGATTTTTCATCCACGAAAGAGTACTCTTCGGAAGGTTGTATTCAACCCTAATTCCCGAGCTGCTCAATTTTATAATGTAGTTGAAGATCTCACTCAGGAACCTTGTGCAATATCTACCTTAAAAGTACTGCAAAGTTGTCCTACACAACGCAAAAACTTGTTAACGACATTAGGAGATTTAGACCCAGATAATACTAATTTGATTCACTTCAATATTGAGAACTATAAGTCTAGGTTACCTCACAAAATTTCTTTTCAAATCATTACGAAAGTAGTGGGAAATACATTTTTTAGAACAGTACTAGATGAAGGAGCTTTGACCTCGGTGTTGTCTCTGTCTTGTTGGAAATCTCTCAGCTCTCCCGAGCTTGTAACATCACCTACGACTCTCAAGGCCTTTGACGAACAAGGTTTCCAGCCCCATGGTATTATATCAACTCTCGCAGTCGAGCTTGGGGGAAAAACTGTTTCTATTCAAGTAGAAGTGGTAGATGCCCCATTAGACTACAATGTCCTTCTAGGAAGGAATTGGTTCTATTCCATGACTGTTGTCGCTTCGACAGTATTCCAAAAAGTCCAATTTTTGCATCTAGGAAGAATTGTTACTATTGACCAGCTTGGTTTCTGTACACCGGATGTTACTACCTCTACAGCTAATAAAATCCCCGTGTTAGGATAGTCCCCTCCTCCTTACCATTCGATTGGGGTAGGCATGTTGAAGGATTTATCCCTTATGGGGATTTTTCCATCCACTTCTCCTAACACGGATTCCGCGACAGTCCATATGATTGCCTCATTTGATTGTGAGCCTAAGGACAAACAAGTCATTGAGTCCACCTCATTGAGTTCACACGAAGAAATGTATGACATCATTCAAACCCTTTCCAATGAACACACTGATGACCTTCATCTAGTGGCTTCAAATCCTTACCATTTACCTTACTGGTTAGAACCATCTCTTCCTGTTCTGGATTATCTCTCTGAGACTTTTCCTTCTGACAATTCCATTATGGAGATCATGAGCACGAATGAGTCCATTTGTGAGGATCACCATCATAGATCCATATTCCTCCCCAACACCAATTCGATTAACCATGATTACGCATCCCTATTTCCTGCTGATATTGTCAACATACCCCAAAGTCCCATATTGTTGCAAGACACAGATTCTGAAGGAAACCTTTGCAACATTACTCAGACAAATCCAATTGACGTATCAGTTAAGCCTAGTACCATCAAGCATGTTCATGTTGAACATAACTACTTGGCAGATGAATTTGAAGCATACAGGGCACTTTTCAAAGAATTCCGTGATATTTTTTCCTAGTCCTATGAAGAGATGTCAGGGATTGACCCGTCCATTTTGGTCCATGAGATTAAAACCTATCCCATGGCCAAGCCTATCAGGAAAAACCTAAGGCAAGTCCATCCACAGAAGGCCGTAGTGATTAAAACTGAAATTGAGAAACTTCTCAAAATTGGCTTTATTTATCCAGTACCCCTGATGGAATGGGTATAGAATGTTGTCCCTGTCAATAAAAATCAGGGCACCATTAGAGTTTGTATCGATTTTAGGGATTTGAATAAATATTTAACCAAGGACAAATTTCCTACTCTGCACATCGATCAGATTATCGACAACTGTGCTGGAAGTGTCATCTTCTCATTTATGGATGGCTTCTCTGGCTATAATAAGATTGAGATATTACCCACCGATCAGCACAAGGCAGGATTCATTTTCCCATGGGTAATGTTTGCATATAAGAAGTTACCTTTTGGCTTGAAAAATGCTAGAGCCACATTCTAGCATGCGATGTCCTATGTGTTTCACGATATTAAACATATTGTTGAACCATACCTTGATGACCTCCCTGCTCATTCACAACGATGGGAGGACCACCTTGGTCATCTTAGAGACATATTCCTGAGATGTCATCATTATAATATACGGATCAATCCATATAAATGTGTTTTTTGCATTGAGATGGGAAGTCTTCTAGGTTTTGTGGTCTCCAAGGATGGCATCTGGATAGACCCTTTGAAAACTGCCGCCATTTTGGATCTACGAGCCCCAACTGGTCTCCTTGAACTCCAAAGTTTGCAAGGGAAGGAAAATTTTCTTTGCCGTTTTGTATGCAATTTCGTAGAGAAAACACATGGTTATATGCGCCTCCTTAAAAAGGACACTCCATTCTTTTGGGATTCCCAAGCCCAACGCACCTTTGATAATCTCAAACACACTCTGACTCATTCACCTGTGATACACCCCCTAGATTATTCAAAGGACTTTCTCTTGTATGTTGCTGCCTCTACTACTACCATTGCTATGGTTTTGGTGCAGGAAAATCCCAACGATCAGGAGCACGTGATTTACTATGCCAGTAAGAATCTTATGGATTCCAAAACTCGATATTCATGTGTGGAGAAGTTAGCATTGGCCATGGTCATTGTTGTATAAAAATTTCATCTCTACATTTTGCTCTGCACAACCACGGTATTGGCAGACCAGAACCCTATGTATTACATCCTGACTCATCAAGTACTCGGGGGCAAGTACTCCCGATGGATAGTTATACTATAGGAAATTGATCTAGAATTTTCCAAAGCCACATTAAAGAAATCCTTGGTCTTTGCCGAGCTCATGTGTGATCTGGGCCTCTGTTGCAATGGAATATGAGCCCAGTGATTCATTTCTCGATGAATTTTTGTTCTTGATCAGCACTATTGATATGTGGTATGGATATTTGCTTATTTATCTCCAAACAAAATGATTTTATCCACATTTATCCTATGATGATCGCCACCGTATCCGTCACCACGCGAAATACCACCTCATCCTGAATGATACCTTGTATAGACATGGGATTGATTCTATTCTGTAGCGATGCCTCACCCATGAGGAGGATGAACATGTGTTGAATGATTTCCACTCCAGAGCATGTGGCGGTCATTTATCTGGGATGGCTACAACCTAGAAAATACTTCGCGCTGGCTATTTCTAGCCTTCAGTCTTTAAAGACTATCATGAGGCTGTTAAGAAATGCCCACCTTGTCAACATTTTTATCCCAAAAAGTGCACCCATCCTTCTCCACTACACCCCGTCATTTTCGTTGGCCCATTTGCCAAGTGGGTGATTGACTTTATGCATTGTAATCCTACCTCAGCCGGGGGGCATGGTTACATCATCATAGCCATTGACTATTTTACAAAGTGGGATGAGGCCATGCCTACATATGCAGAAGATGGTAAGACTGCCGCTCTCTTCTTGTTCAATCATATCATAGCTAGATCTGGAGTCCTGCAGTCCATCGTTACTGATCACAGATCACATTTTCGTAATCAAATGATGAAGGAACTAAGTGCCAAGCTAGGTTTTCGCCATGAAAACTGTATGCCATATTATCCATAAGCTAATGGTCAGGTAGAGGCCATTAACAAAGTTTTGAAAACTATGCTTCGTCGGATGGTTGGAGATCATAAATCCAACTGGCACCACGTTCTTTTCTCCTCTCTATGGGCTTATAGAACTTTGGTGAAAACAGCTATTAGTTTCACGCCATTCTAGCTTGTTTATGGACTCGAAGCTATCTTACCGATTCAATGTTAGATTCCATCTTTACAACTCGCCATCGAACTTCTCCCAGACACTTCTGTAGAGGAAGAAATATTTTTATACTCGAATAACCTTGACGAGACTCAGAGAGATGTTGCCTTGGGCTAATGAGGCACATAAGAAATGTGTCAAGGCACAATATGATAAATCTATCCAACCTCGTGCCTTTAATGAGGGTGACCTAGTTTTGACTTATGACCAGAGATATGACAAACTAGGGAAGGGTAAGTTCGAGTCCATGTGGTATGGTCCTTTCATTGTTTCTAAGGTCTTAGAGAAAGGGGCCTATGAGCTCGTTGACTATGATGGAATCCCTTTGGGGCAACCTTGCAATGGGTTGTACCTGAAAAGGTACTATGCCTAGGTATTTCTTGGATGGTATCTTGTATATATGTATATTGCTTGACTTTTAGTGTGCTTTTAGTATTATCAATATGGTTTTGAGTTTAGTGTCTGTATCTGTTTACACCATGTTTTGGTCATGTAGATGGCTTTCTACAGCTTCCCTGATGGTGCTTGCTGCCACACCTTGAATCTCGCCTCAGCTGCTTAGGTCCTCTATTCCTCGGCTGAATATTTGGTTAGTTCAAGAGTGGTTTTTATTGGTCCCGCTACTAATAACATCGCTGAGTATCGAGCAGTCATAGGTCTTCTGGCTGAAGCTGTCTCCCACGATGTTCATAATCTGGTAGTCTGGATGGACTCACAACTCGTGGTTTGTCATCTAAATTGGTGGTTGTGGAGCCTAATCTTCCATATCCATAGATATTATTCAGTTGTGATTGTAACCTAGGAGTATCGTACACTCATTCCTCATGCCTTGGGGTTCAGGGGCGGAGCCCTTGAGAATTTTTTTGGGATGTGTGTTGGCCAACAGTATTGCAGACCCATGGTATTGGGTTAACCCTAGAGTTTTCCCATTGTATTTCCCCTATAAAAGAAAGCATTGTAAAACGACTGAGCATGGTATTGTATTGTATTGGAAGAGAGACTGTGAGAGAGTGAAGAGGAAGTGCACTGGTTTTGCTATAGGGCGTATCCCTCCATCTTTCTGGACTGTAATAAAAGGACTGGAAATTTCTTTGTGGAAGTAGCCCATCGTTTGGGTGAACCACGTTATATCTATGTCTCTCTGTAATGTTTTAATGTTATTTGCATCTTGTTTATTGATTTAACTGTATATATGTTATTGCTCTGCGGTCCTATTTTCTAACAATTGGTATCAGTGCCAAAAGGTCTATTTGGTTGGAAAACTCACAGGAAAGAAGGGTTCTTGGTTCGAGTGGGAGAAATGGTGAAAGAAGGAAAGTTTAGGGTCGAGAAATTTAATAGCCAAAACTATCAGTTATGGAAGATGCAAATGGATGACTATTTGTACTAGAAGGATCTGTACCTGCCATTGGGCGAAAAAGAAAAACAGCCGGTGGCTATGAAGGATGAAGAATGGGAGGTTCTTGAAAGAAAGGTACTAGGAACAATATGGCTGTGCCTGGATTCGTCGGTGGCCTTCAATATTTCGAAAGAAAAAACAACAGAGGGTGTGATGAGCGCATTGAGTAAGCTCTATGAAAAACCCTCGGCTTCTAATAAGGTATTTTTAATGAAGTGTTTATTTAATATGAAGATGTCGAAAGGTGGATCTGTTATTGACCATTTAAATGAGTTTAATACACTTACCAGTTAGTTAAGTTTTGTAAAATTGAACTTTGATGATGAGGTTAGGGATCTTCTAATCTTGTGCTCATTGCCAGAAAGCTGGAATAGCTTGGTCATGGCTGTAAGTAACGATGTCCCTTGTTCAAACACTATTAAGTTTGATGATGTTGTTGGTGTTATTCTTAGTGAGGAAATGCGAAGAAAAAGAATAGGTGAGACATCAGATAATGCGTTGACCATGGAGAGCAGAGGGAGACAAAATGAGAGAGGAAGGATCCCAGGAAATCGCAGCAAGTCTAAAAAGGGAAGATCTAAGTCCATATTGAGAAAATTAGAGTGCTGGAACTATGGTAAGAAAGGACATCCGAAGAAAGACTGCAGAGATCCAAAGAAAAAAGGAGACAGACAACAAGAGACTACTCAGGAAGCGAATGTAGCAGGTGATGTGTTACAAGATGCTTTGATTCTTGCATTAGATAATACTAGTGATTACTGGCTAGTATATTCAGGGGCTTCATGTCATGCTACACCCCATAGGAAATTCTTTCATGATTATGTTCAACATGATTTTGGGAATGTGCTATTGGGGGATGATGAACCATGTAAAATTGTTGGAAAGGGTAAGGTACAGATTAAGTTAAATAATGGAAGTGAATGCCTGCTAAAAGATGTAAGGCACATTCCTGCTATGAAAAGAAATCTGATCTCAATAGGACAGTTGGGAGATAGTGGTTGTTTGTCTACATTTGGAAAAATGTGGTGGAAGGTCACTAAAGGATCAATGGTAATTGCAAAAGGAGATAGGATAGGTACGTTATATTTATGTCCTCATAATACTGATTATTCTATCTTTGTAGCTTCCACAGAAATAGGTGTGGCATTGTGGCATCATAGGCTTGGTCACATGAGTGAGAAGGGGATGCAGATTCTCCACTCAAGGAAACTACTTTCTGATATGAAGCAGGTAAGTTTGGAATTCTGTGAGAAATGTGTTTATGGAAAACAGAAGAGAGTTAGATTTCTCAGGGTTGGGAAACAAAATAAGAGTGAAAACTTAGAGCTTTTCCATATAGATGTATGGGGACCAGTTCAAGTACAATCTCTTGGTGGCTCTCGTTATTTTGTTACTTTTATTGATGATGCAACTAGAAAAACTTGGGTTTATTGCATTAGAAAAAAATATGATGTGTTTGATACTTTTAAGAAGTGGAAAGCTTTAGCTGAGAATGAGACAAGAAAAAGGTTGAAATGTCTCAGATCTGATAATGGAGGTGAGTACTGCAGCAAGGAATTTCATAGTTACTATTCACACAATGGGATTTGCAGAGAGAAGACAGTCCCTGGAACACCCCAAGAAAATGGTGTGTCAGAAAGGATGAACAAAACGATCATGGAGTGTGAAAGGTGTATGAGATTGCATGCATGGTTTCCCTTACAGTTTTGGGCTGATGCTGTAAACACTGCTATTTATTTAATAAACATAGGGCCTTCAAGTGCTTTGGATGGTGGCATTCCAGAGGAGGCATGGACAGGAAAATAGGTAAAATAATAATTTCTGAAAACTTTTGGTTGTGAAGCATTTGTCCATATTGATAAAGATGATAGAACAAAGCTTGAGGCTAAATCCAAGAAATGTACCTTTATTGGATACGGGGTTGATGATTTTGGTTATCGCTTATGGGATATTAAAAATCACAAAATCATTAGGAGTAGAGATGTAGTATTCAATGAAAAGGTCATGTACAAATATCAGCTGCAGGGAAATAAATAAGAAAAGGAAAACACAAAGTACACAGTGCTTGATGAAATCAAAGAAAATGAAGTTCCAAAAGTACCAGAAAATCAAGAGCAACAGCAGGTACCTGAAACTCCTGCAACTGTAAGAAAGTCTACCAGGTTAAGTATACCCTCTGAACAATTCTCTCCTTCACTGTATTATTTATTGATGATTGATTCTGGTGAACCAAAATGTTTTGAAAAAGCAATGCAGGTAGAAACTAGAAAGAAGTGGGAGCAAGGCATGGATGAGGAGATGGACTCATTGGTAAGAAACCATACTTGGGATCTGGTTAAGTTGCTTGTAGAAAAAGGGAATTGCAGAATAAATGGGTTTACAGGTTGAAGGAAGAAGATGGAGGAAAGAAGCAGTACAAGGCTAGACTTGTTGTAAAGGGGTTTGCACTTAAGAAAGGTATAGACTTTGATGAAATATTTTCTCCTGTTGTTAAAATGACTTTGATTAGAACTATTTTAAGTCTAGTGGCAGTAGAATATTTGCATCTTGAACAGTCAGATGTAAAAATGGCCTTTCTTCGTGGGGATTTGGAGGAAGAGATTTATATGCAGCATCCACAAGGGTATGAGGTCAAAGGGAAGGAGAATTTGGTTTGCAGGTTGAAGAAGAGCTTGTATGGCCTGAAGCAAGCTCCAAGGAAGTTGTAATGTCCCGGTTTTGACCTCGTTACATTAGATGTATATGATGTATAAATTGTAAATGATCAGGGTGTGGAGCTAAAGGCCAAGGCCCCACCATTGATCGGTTATGTTATGTTTTGGATTTGAATTGTCACCGATGGTATATCGAGACATGCGGCATATATTATGACGGTCATCATGTAAATATGCATCTATAATTAAAAATGAACCTGACCAGCTACGATCGTGGTAACTAAATTGAAAGGGGCATGATTTTCACAAGGATAAGGGTGGGGGAAATTGTTAAACTTTGGCCAATGAGAAGAAAAACCCATGTGTCTTCTTCCAACCACTCTCATTAAAAAATTGCTGCTGGTGGTTGAGGTAGTTAATTGCTTTGGGAGTGGGGTGGAAGGACTGTCAGCCCTCACCCACATGCACACTCCACCCCTGTAGAATTCACTCACACAGGCAATTCCACTCTCACCATGATTTTGTCTATTTTCTCCTCACGCACAGGCTTGGGGAGATTTTGGTCTCACGCAGACATTTTCCTTGGCTCCACGAGTTGCTGAACCCCCACACAGTGCAATTTCGCATCCTCCTGTAGTCGCTCACCTTCCCACACTTCGAATGGTCTGTTCATTGCTTTCACGCACAGAAATTTTTCCTGGCTTTTACCCACGTGGTTTTCTTCTGTGGATTGGTGAATAGTGCAGCTATATCCTTCCCCCACCGGCTGATTGTGGGTTCTGCATTGTTGCTCACGCTCACCCACAGGCTGGGAGACTGTAATTTCTCCCCAGCATGGTCTGTATATGTTTTCTTGGTGATCTCGTTGTCCAGGACGGGCTGTGTTTCCCACGTTGTTGGTTGTGGTTGTTGTGGTCTTACTTATATGTTGGGGACTGTTGTAAATTCGCTTGAGAGTCATTTTGGCCACGACAGGGCCAAGAATGACTCAGAATTCGTTTCCCCTGGTTTCAGCTGTGATAGCTAAATTGATTACCTGAGTGCAATGGTTGGTCTTCAGACTGTATTGGGAGCAGGGATGGGGGATTAGTTTTGCTTGATAAACCTGGTGGCTGGAAACCACACAGACAGAGCTAGAGGGCTGCCCTTCTTCTCCGTCACCCCTGAATAGCACTGGAAGGGAATGCAGGGCCTAAGGGACTGTGTAGCGGAGAAGGGACTGATTCCTTGTGTTGGGTGTGTTTGGGTGTCTTAGAGCTCAGGCTATTTTTGGTGTAGGTGTTCTTGGCTCTGTAACGAGCTCACCAGCTTAGCATTGAGCCTTTCCCAATTCCTCAATGGCTTGATAAACCCAACTTTGTTGGCTTGGCTGTGTTTGTATATCCTTGGCTATGTGTAAGCCTGCTAGTTCCCTTATTCCTTGGAGAATCATGCCCAGCTCGGGGGTGGCAGCGTTGCTGAGAGATTAAGGAGCACGCTGGCCTATGGTTGGGTGGGACGTTGCAGCGATGTAGCTGGTTGTGGATCGAGTTCATCATCAGATAAGTGATTTTGTCCATTCTACTTCTGCAACTGTAAATTCTGTTAATGAAAATGATGAACATGTTAAATGAATGCTTGCTTAAATGTATGATGTTTCCACTGTGCCTGATAGATGTTTGCATCTGAGCATGATAAATGTTCATGTGTGTATGTTTAAGCATTCTATTTTAGCAATTTTTTGAATGCACATGTTCATGGGGGCTCTTAGCCCGGGTGTTTGAAGCTTGTAGTCGCATCCTCTTCACCGGTCGGAGGCATGGGGACGTGATAGTATGGTATCAGAGCTTTGGTTGCAGCAATGGGCCTCTATGGGCCAAGAAGGGTGCAGTGACAGAGGTAGTATTCCTCTCTGCCCATGGGAAATCAAATTGCAAATTCAACAAAAAATATAGTTTAAGTGTTGGAGCAGTCGGAAGAGTTCATGGAAATTTCTTCCACCGTTGCGGAAGGGAAAGTGGTTTCCCGTCCGCCGTTGTGGAAGCCCAAACCACAAAGTATTCCGACGGTAGAAGGAAACACGAAGAAAATCATGGAAATTCCTAAGTGTTGGGTGGATGTCGAAAGGATTCGGACTTTGGTGAGCCGCCGTTGCGGAAGCCAAAGTCATTTGGCTTCCGATGCAAGAAGTCAGCCGACGCCCGAAGTTAAAAAATTTCTCCAAGTAAGAGCAGACGTCGGAAGGATTCAGACTTTGGTGAGCCGCCATTGCAGGAGCCAAAGTCATTTGGATTCTGATGCAAGAAGTCAACCGACGCCCGAAGTTAAAAATTTCTCCAAGTAAGAGCGGACGTCGGAAGGAGTCGGACTTTGGTGAGCCGCCATTGCGGAAGGATTGGAGCTTCCAAGAAGCCACCATTGCGGAAGGATTGGAGCTTCTGAGAAGCCACCGTTGCGGAAGGAAGAAGGGTTTCGGGAGCCGATTCAGCGGAAGGAATAGGGGAAGAGATCTGATTCTGTACGAGGGGGAAAATTTGAGCTTTCCATGAGATTTTTCTAGCAGATTTTAACTATTTCCCAGTGGGATTTTTGGACTGTTTCTCAGTGAGATTTCAGGGCTGAAAATGAGAAAAGAGGCAGCGATCTTATGCGCCAGATTGTGCGAAAACCAATTTTTTACAATAAAAAAAAAAAAAATCGAGGGCGCTGCCCTCGACCCGCCCTACAGTGGCCCCCAAGGGGGAAAGCCCCCTTGACCCCCTTTGTCCCCTTCAGACAGTCATTCCTTGATGAAGAAATTTTTGTGTGTTTGGGCATTTGTAATTTTATGATTATTCCAAGAGAAGGTAAGTAATGTTGATTTGTATCAATGTATGCATCTAACAATTGTGTTATTAACAGGTTTGCAGAATTATAGTCACCTTCAAGGGAAGTATTCCAGATAGTACAGTTTGGTAAGAAAATTGCGGTTGACTATGAGAACCCGTGATGGGTATGATGCTCGAGATTTGCATGAATGAGCAGAAGATTCCATGGGAGAAAATGTACGTAATAGGAATGATGACATAGAGTCTAATGGAAGGAAATTCCAAGAGACACCGTCAGATGTTGCAGCCACTATGAGAAGCTTGATCAAAGCCCAGGAAGAGCAGCATCAGTTGAATGCTGCAATGTTGCAGAGTCTAATGGAATTGCAAAGAAAGATAGACTCTGGGTGAGGTACAACAAGACCAGAAGGTAGTAAGAGTAGTACTAGGAGAAGGAGAAGGACTTCTAGTGGATCATCTGATTCGGAGGAATCCAGTGGGGATTCAAGTTCATCTTCTCATAGAAGAAAAAGAAAGAGACACCATAGAGGTCACTCTCAGGATGAATTTAAAAAGGCTAAACCTCCTACATTCGATGGTGAGGTAAAGACTGGACAAGAGGCTGAAGCTTGGCTTCTTGGTATTAAGAAGTACTTTCAAGTGCATGATTATTCAGGAAACATGAAGGCAAGAGTTGCCATATTCAATCTAAATGGAAGAGCATCCATTTGGTGGGAACACTTTAAGCAGGTAAAGAGGATCAGTGAAAGGAAACTGAAATGGAAACAGTTCAAGAAGTATTTCAAGCAGAAATACCTATCTGACAGGTATTATGATGACAAGATTAAGGAGTTCCATGAGCTGAGATTGGGACAACAAACCATGGAAGAGTATGCAAATAAGTTTTTGGAGCTATTGAGGTATGTCCGGTACATCAGAGATGAAAAAGTGAAGGTCCAGCATTTTTTGAGTGGGTTAGCTCAGTCTTATAAAGATCGAATTGAGTTTTATGAACCTAGAACTCTTGAAGAAGCAATAAGGAAGGCTAAGTATTGTTATGAGCAAAGAAAAGGTAAACCTGATTACCATAAGTCATGGAAGGACAAGAAGAATGAGAAGTTTGACCAGAGAAAGAAAGGTTTCAAACCTTCTAACTTTAGGAATCAACAGAAGCAGCCATCTCAAGTTGCAAGTAAGCCAGTTGGAGTGACAGAAGAAAATCCTAAGGATCCACAACATAATAGAGGACCACTTCAATGTTGGAAATGTGGAGGACCCCACATGCACAGAAATTGTCCACTCGAGAATGAGAGTGCAAGGCCAGCTTATAACATGCAAGAAGCAAAAACAGTGGGTCAAGTAGCAAGGGAAGTTCCTAGGATTTATGCAGCGCTGGAGGACCATCAAGCAGACCACCAGTCAGCTGTGGTTGAAGTAGCAGGTAATATTGTTGAGCAATCTGTTTCTATTTTGATTGACCCCGGTTCTACGCACAGTTACATTACTCCTAGAGTAGTGGAGATTTGCGCCTTTAAGAAAGTAAAGCATAGGAAGTCTTGGTTAGTTTAGCTAGCCACTGGAACTAAGAGAAAGGTCAGTGAAATGATAGAGAAATGTCCATTGGTCATGAATGGATTGGTCACTTGTGTTGATCTGAATGTCCTACCTCTTGGTTCCTATGATGTTCTCATTGGAATAGATTGGTTAGAAGCTCACAGGGTAAAGCTTGACTGCTACAATAAGACTTTTGAATGCTTGAATGAAGAAGGAAACCTAGTAGTGGTGAAAGGCATTCCAAAGGTGATTTCAGTACAGCAGGTTTCAACAATGCAGTTAAAGAAGTTCTGTAGGAAGGGCTGCCAGTTGTATGCAGCTCAGATTTTGGAGGAAACGAGAGATGAAACTCCTCGGTTGGAGGACTATCAGGTGTTACAGGAATTCAAGGATGTGTTTCCTGATGATATTCCAGGGTTTCCTCCAAAGAGGGACATTGAATTCACTATTGAACTTGTGCCAGGAGCAGCACCAATGTCCAAGGCACCCTACATGATGATTACACCGGAGATGTTAGAATTGAAGATGCAACTGCAAGAGTTGTTGGAAAAGAAGTATATTCGACTGAGTGTGTCTCCTTGGGGAGTACCAGTTCTATTTGTAAAGAAGAAAGATGGTACCCTCAGGTTGTGTATTGATTACAGACAATTGAACAAGGTTACAGTGAAGAATAAATATCCTTTGCCTAGGATTGATGACCTCTTTGATCAAATGAGAGGAGCAAAAGTATTTTCCAAGATTGACTTAAGGTCTGGCTATCATCAGGTGAGAATCAAGGATGAAGACATTCATAAGACCACCTTCAGGACAAGGTATGGGCATTATGAGTTTGTAGTGGTACCATTTGGTCTCACGAATGCACCAGCTACATTCATGTGCCTTATGAATAGTGTCTTCAGTAGGTATTTGGACAAGTTTGTTCTTGTTTTCCTTGATGACATTCTTGTTTATTCTAAGAATGAGGTGGAGCATGAAGAGCATTTGAGATTGACATTGCAACTGCTCAGGGAGCATCAGTTGTATGCAAAGTTGAGCAAGTGTGACTTCTATAGAGATAGAATTCAATATTTGGGTCACATTATCTCAGAGGAGGGTATATCAGTGGACCCTTGAAAGATAGAAGCCATTATGAATTGGCCTACTCCAAGAAATGTGACAGATGTAAGATCTTTCATGGGACTTGCAAGATACTACAGGAGATTCATTGAGGGATTCTCCAAAGTTGCACATGCCATCACTTCTTTGCAAAAGAAGGGGATGAAGTTCGAATGGACATCGAGGTGTGAAGAAAGCTTCCAGAGGTTGAAGAAACTTCTCACCAGTGCACCAATATTGAAGATTACAGATCCAGAGGAAGATTTTGTGGTGTGTACCGATGCATGCGGACAAGGGCTTGGAGGAGTCCTTATGCAGGACAACCATGTGATATGTTATGAGTCAAGAAAGTTGAAGGAGCATGAGAAGAACTATGCCACTCATGATCTAGAGCTTGCAGCCATAGTACATGCTCTCAAGATGTGGAGACATTACTTGATGGGCAGGAGATTTGAGCTCAGGACAGATCATTGTGGACTGAAGTACCTATTTGATCAGCCTACTCTGAATGCTAGGCAAGCAACATGGATGGAGTTTTTATGTGAGTTTGATTTTGAGATCAAGCACATAAAGGGAAAAGAGAATAAGGTAGCTGATGCGCTCAGCAGAAAGGTGCAGGAAATGCATGTGGCATCTCTCAGTATTTGCCAATCGGATTTGAGGCAACAGATTGCCAATCATGTTGTCGGAGATGAATTGTATGAGCAAGTAAAAGACAAATTGCAGCAGCAAAGTCTCGAGAAGAGGTATGAGGGATATAAATTGGAAGAAGATGGACTTCTCACTTATAAAGGTAGAATTTATATTCCAGATGTAGCAGATTTAAGGAGAGTTGTTATGGATGAAATCCATCAAGCTCTGTATTCTGGTCACCCAGGATATCAGAAGACAATTGCTATAGCTAGAAAGTAGTACTTTTGGCCAGGAATGAGAAGGGATATGGCTGAGTACATTTCAAGATGTATGAAATGTCAACAGGTAAAGGTTGAGCATCAACATCCAGCAGGTTTGTTGCAGCCTTTTCCAGTTCCGGAATGGAAATGGGAAGTTATTTCCATGGATTTTATTACAGGATTGCCAATGACTTGGAGGCAACATGATTCCATCATGGTTGTGGTAGACAAGTTGACTAAGGTAGCACATTTTATATCGGTTAAGTCTACGTATGAGACTGGCGACATTGCAAAGATCTTCATGAAGGAGATATTCAAATTGCATGGGCTGCCGAAGGCAATAGTATCTGACAGAGATGTCAAGTTCACTTCCAACTTTCGGAAGGGGTTGTTTGCATATTTGGGTACAAAGATAAACTTTAGCACTGCATACCATCCTCAGACGGATGGGCAGACAGAGAGAGTTAATCAGGTGCTTGAAGACATGCTTCGCATGTACGTAATGGACAAACCAACCAAGTGGGAAGATTACTTGCACTTGGTAGAGTTTGCTTATAACAATGGACATCAGGCATCCTTGGGGATGAGTCCATATGAAGCTTTGTATGGAAGAAGGTGTAGGACACCAGTGACTTGGAATAATCCAGTGAACCGGATTGTGCTTGGACCAGAATTGCTCAAGGAAATGGAGCAAGAGGTTGTAAAGATAAGACAGAAGCTAAAAGCAGCACAGGACAGACAGAAGAGCTATGCAGACAAGCATAGGGTGAACAGGGAGTTCAGTGTTGGGGATCATGTTTACCTCAGAGTGAGGGCAAAGAAGATTTCCTTGAAGCTTGGAAGTTGCGCCAAGTTGTCACCAAGATATTGTGGGCCGTTTGAAGTGCTTGAAAGAATAGGGCCATTTGCATATAGACTTGCATTTCCTGCTAGCACTAGAGCTCATAATGTTTTTCATGTTTCTTTGCTTAAGAGATATGTACATGATCCTAACCATGTGATAAATTGGGATGTGATTCAGGCGGAAGCCGAGGGAGAGTTCTGAATCGAGCCAATGCGCATCCTCGACAGGAAGGTCACAATGCTCCGGAACCGAGCCATAGGTCAGGTAAAGGTGCAATGGGAGCACTTCAAACCTGAAGAGGCTACATGGGAGCTGGAGGATGCCATGCGATTGGCACATCCATTTTTGTTCAATTCTGTAGAACACTGAGGCGATACCAGTGTAGCATTTTGTTCAAATTTTGTAAAGCGCTGAGGATAGTGCTATTGAACGGGGAGGGGAATGTAATGTCTTGGTTTTGACCCCGTTACATTAGATGTATATGATGTATAAATTGTAAATGATCAGGGTGTGGAGCTAAAGGCCAAGGCCCCACCATTGATCGATTATGTTATGTTTTGGATTTGAATTGTCATCGATGGTATATCGGGGCATGCGGCATATATTATGATGGTCATCATGTAAATATGCATCTATAATTAAAAATGAACCCAACCAGCTATGATCGCGGCAACTAAATCGAAAGGGGCATGATTTTCACAAGGAGAAGGGTGGGGGAAATTGTTAAACTTTGGCCAATGAGAAGAAAAACCCATGTGTCTTCTTCCAACCACTCTCATTAAATAATTGCTGCTGGTGGTTGAGGCAGTTAATTGCTTTGGGAGTGGGGTGACAGGACTGTCAGCCCTCACCCACACGCACACTCCACCCCTATTGACTTCACTCATGCAGGAAATTCCACTCTCACCACGATTTTGTCTGTTTTCTCCTCACGCACAGGCTCGGGGCGGTTTTGGTCTCATGCAGACATTTTCCTTGGCTCCACGAGTTACTGAACCCCCACGCAGTGCAATTTCGCTTCCTCCTGTAGTCGTTCACCTTCCCACACTTCGAATGGTCTGTTCATTGCTTTCACGCACAAGAATTTTTCCTGGTTTTTACCCACATGGTTTTCTTCTGCGGATTGGTGAATAGTGCGGCTGTGTCCTTCCCCCATCGGCTGATTGTGGGTTCTGCATTGTTGCTCACTCTCACTCATAGGCTGGGAGACTGTAATTTCTCCCCAGCGTGGTCTGTATATGTTTTCTTGGCGATATCGTTGTCCAGGACGGGCTGTGTTTCCCACGTTGTTGGCTGTGGTTATTGTGGTCTTCCTTATATGTTGGGGACTGTTGTAAATTCGCCTGAGAGTCATTTTGGCCATGATAGGGCCAAGAATGACTCAGAATTCGTTTCCCCTGGTTTCCGCTGTGATAGCTAAATTGATTGCCTGAGTGCAATGGTTGGTCTTCGGACTATATTGGGAGCAGGGATGGGGGCTTAGTTTTGCTTGATAAACCTGGTGGCTAGAAACCACACAGACAGAGCTAGAGGGATGGCCTTCTTCTCCATCACCCCTGAATAGCACTGGAAAAGAATGCAGGGCCTGAGGGACTGTGTAGCAGAGAAGGGACTGATTCCTTATGTTGGGTGTGCTTGGGTGTCTTAGAGGTCAGGCTAGTTCTGGTGTAGGTGTTCTTGGCTCTGTAATGAGCTCACCAGCTTAGCATTGAGCCTTTCCCAATTCCTCAATGGCCTGATAAACCCAACTATGTTGGCTTGGCTTTGTTTGTATATCCTTGGCTATGTGTAATCCTGCTAGTTCCCTTATTCCTTGGAGAATCATGCCCAGCTCGGGGGTGGCAGCGTTGCTAAGAGATTAAGGAGCACGCTGGCCTATGGTTGGGTGGAACGTTGCAGCGATGTAGCTGGTTGCGGATCGAGTTCATCATCAGATAAGTGATTTTGTCCATTCTACTTCTACAACTGTAAATTCTGTTAATGAAAATGATGAACATGTTAAATGAATGCTTGCTTAAATTTATGATGTTTCTGCTGTACCTGATAGATGTTTGCATCTGTGCATGATAAATGTTCATGTGTGTATGTTTAAGCATTCTATTTTAGAAATTTTGCGGATGCACATGTTCATGGGGGCTCTTAGCCCGGGTGTTTGAAGCTTGTAGTCACGTCCTCTTCGCCGGTCGGAGGCATGGGGACGTGACAGAAGTGGTATTTAAAATTTGATAAGTTTATGATAGATGTCATTCTGACCAGTATGTTTACTTCAAGAGGCTAGATAATGGAAGATATATTATCTTGTTATTGTATGTGGATGACATGCTTGTTACAGGTTCTAACATGCAGGATATAAATGTGCTCAAAAGAAAACTAGCTAAATCATTTGTGATGAAGGATTTGGGTGCTGCAAAGCAAATCCTTGGTATGAGATTAATAAGAGACAGGAAAAATTGCAAATTGACGTTGTCTCAAGGTGAGTACATAGAAAAGGTGTTGTAGAGGTTTAGAATGCAGAATGCAAAACCAGTCAGTACACCTTTGGTGAGCTATTTCAAACTAAGCAAGGATATGTGTCTAGAGACACAGGAAGAGATAGATTACATGTCCAAGATTCCCTATTCATCAGCAGTTGGGAGCTTGATGTATGCCATGGTGTGCACAAGACCATATATTGCACATGCAGTGGGATTTGTGAGCAGGTATATGAATAACCCAGGTAAAGATCATTGGAAAGCAGTACAGTGGATTCTCAGGTATTTGAGAGGTACCACTTCTCATGCATTATGTTTTGGAGGTTTAGACATTGTTCTACAGGGATATGTTGATGCAGATATGGCTGGTGATAAAGATAGTAGGAGGAGCACCACAGGGTATGTGTTTACTATAGGGGGAACAGTAGTAAGTTGGATGTCAAAACTGCAACAGGTTGTTGCACTTTCAACAATGGAAGTAGAGTATGTTGCTTCTACAGAGGCGAGTAAGGAGATGATTTGGTTGTAGAGGTTCATGGAAGAATTGGGTAAGAAGCAGGAGAATAGTAGGTTGTACAGTGACATCCAGAGTGCCATTAATCTTACAAAGAACTCAGCTTTTCATTTGAAGAATAAACATATACAACTCAAGTACCACTTCATAAGATTTGTTTTAGATGAAGAATTGTTAAAACTAGAAAAGATACACACTAGCCAGAATCTTGGAGACATGTTGACAAAGGGAGTAACCAAAGAGAAACTGAGTTCCTGCTCAGTTTCTGTTGGCCTTCAAGCATGAAGATGAAAATAAGAAATTTTCCAAGTCCAATGTCTAGAGCATAGTCCAGCAAGTGCAGTAGCAGTGGAGTTGCTGTGATCAGTCTCCAAGTGGGAGATTGTTGGTTGTGGAGCCTAATCTTCCAGATCCAGAGATATTATTCAATTGTGATTGTGAGTACTATACACTCATTCCCCTTGCCTTGGGGTTTGGGGGAAGCACCCCCAAGAAAATTTTTGGGATGTGTGTTGGCCAACAGTATTGCGGATTCATGGTATTAGGTTAACCATAGAATTTTCCCATTGTATTTCCCTTATAAAATAAAGCATTGTAAAATGACTAAGCATGGTATTGCTGTGTATTGGAAGAGAGACTATGAGAGCATGAAGAGGAAGTGCAACAGTTTTGCTGCAGGGTGTATCCCTTCATCTTTCTAGACTGTAATAAAATGACTGGCAATTTCTCTGTGGACATAGCCCATCGTTTGGGTGAACGAATTTATATATGTGTCTCTTCGTAATGTTTTAATGTGTTTTTCATCTTGTTTATTGATTTAACTGTATATCTATTATTGCTCTACAGTCCTATTTTCTAACATAAAACATGTTTATACCATTAGAAATCTTGTGCTTCTCCACCTCTTCTGGAGGGTACGCTTGTTAGAAAGGTCATTTGAAACCATCACTTATAGGCATATCCCTAGGGAACATAATGTAGTTGCTGACTCATTAGTTAATTACATCCTAGATTGGCATATTTCCCATTCATGACATTAAATCAAATATGGTTCATTGTAAATAAACAATTAAAGACACATAGAACTCATATAAAATGCATTTACCATTTGAAACATATAAACACCAGGTAAAAGTCTGTATATATATATATATATATATATATATATATATATGAACATGTTTACAAAAAATAGGTCACGAGACCTCA
Organism: Pseudotsuga menziesii; assembly: GCA_001517045.1. Taxonomy (NCBI): domain Eukaryota; kingdom Viridiplantae; phylum Streptophyta; class Pinopsida; order Pinales; family Pinaceae; genus Pseudotsuga; species Pseudotsuga menziesii. The sequence goes on from LPNX010443763.1 coordinate 311,649, forward strand.
TCTGAAGCATGTAGGCTTTCAAGAAAAATCATCATACAAAATCCTGAAGCTATCAGCTTTCAGTAGATATCTCATACACACAATGTCTAGTGATGGTCGTTCTATCATATCACTGCCCGGGCTACTCTACGTAGTAGCCGAATTGGTACTCCCACTGTAGGTCTCTGATACCTCAGAGAGAGGTCATCAATGGAAGCATCGAGGATATCCAAGGTCAACCTCTCCAGGTTTTTCTCCAACTCCCCGGTAATATCATTGCCCTGCGATACAAAGCGGGCTCCAGCTCGTTTATCCAATGGGGAAGCTCCCCTAGGTAGTGTTGCTCCAACGTCTGCATGAAAATATCCAGGTCTTGTTACTTAACATAAAAAGTATAAAACATCAAAAACATAAAAAAATTTTATCCATTTTAGGGTTTCTTGCTTCTTACCAATGTCACCCCCCTGTCCGCCAGGTGGGAGCAGTAGATCAGGATCTCCACTAAAGTCTGTACCTGCATAAGCATAATCCTCCACCATGAGGATATGATCTCGAAGCCATCTGAATAACTTGTCATCGAACTTCACCTTTCCCCTGCCCTCTCCAGTATGCACCATAATCTGGACCCACCTCAGCATACGGGGGTCTCACACTCTCAGCTCTGTGAAGAACACCTGAGGTATCATCTGTGGTACCTGCTCGAAGAAGAAGCAGGATAAAATGGAACCAAAGCCAAGCTGCTTTAGTTATCCTTGTCGACATTTAGTCAGCTGATCTTTGAATATCAGAAGCAGGGCTTCTGCCTAGTTGAATATTGTAGGTGCCATGGCCTCTATGGAATACAGCATGTGTTCCCTAGAATCCTAGTACACACCCTGACTCCCGATCACTCTCTTCATAGTAAATAGGATAGTGCGTAGAGGCCCGTCCATCACTGCCCTGATGGGGATTTTCTTCCCCGATGTCCTCATCCTTGGGATACAGTGACGGTCTATCAACTCTTGGGTGGTAATATCCCCTCCTTGGGAACCTATCAGCGAGATGGGGGCACCCTGTCTCAAGAGTCTAGTCAAGAAGTAGATGTCCTCTACCTCCACTGTCAGAATATGAGCTCCAACCTCAAAGTCAGTGTTGCTCCAGATTCCACACTCGGAGTATGTACTCTAGCAATCACTCATGTGATACCATGCTTGGTTTTGAAATAATTTCAGGAGCCCACAGTCTCGTAATGTGGCTATACAACCCACATTTCTCTCGGCAAAAGTGCCATCATTGTCATGTTGTCTTTCTTTCCATATCACCATGATTAATCAGCAAAAACCTGCCAAAAACAATCATATCATATATTAGAATCATCCTTAATCACTTAAATCCAAAGAAATGATTTATATTTACTTGTGCTATCATTTTTAAATCTTCACGACCGACACTTCCTGTGCATTGTTGAAGACAAGTGGTGGCACCACCTGTGAGCCTTGTTTTAGGCACGGTTCTAGTAAGGTACCGCGTATCTCGCAAGGGGTATGCGTGGTTCCCATTTCCATGGTTTTAGGACTTGCCATACAAGCCTAAAATCCCATCAAAACTCAAAATAAAGACTATGAAAAGAAAGAGTAGGGTTTTAACTATTACCTGGAACTAACGACGCTCAAATCCGACGGAAACTCTTGATATCAAAAACCAAATATATGACTAGAAAAGTGCTCCAAGTTCTCTCCAGTATGGGTAAATAGTAAAATGATTTGATTTTTCACTATTTACATGACTTTTATACACATTTTTGGGTCTGACATGCTATAGTTTTGATTTAAAATTGCCTTTTATTCGAAATTTATTAGTCGTAATCCCTCAATGTTAGTTATGAGCACATTTAACACTTGTTTTTAAGTCGATTGCAGGATAGAAGAACCACAGCATTAAAACTTTGGGATTTTGTTTATGACTTTTTCGAACTACCATAAAACGGAAAAAGTCGATGAGCGTTTGTTATGACACTTTGGTCACACTCTTGAAACCTAGTATCAAAGGTCTGAGTCCATTTCTAATTCTTTCCAGGCTTGTAAAAAATAAACATTGTGTAAATAAACCTCATGGAGTCTTCTTTCAGCTCTTTTCAGGCTCCTTACAGACGAAAAGATCATCAAGTCTATTTCTGATTCTTTCCAGGCTCGTAAAAATTGACATTGTGTAAAGGAACTTCATGGAGTCCTCTTTAAACTCTTTTTAGGCTACTTAAATATGAAAAGATTGTCGAGTGATATTGTCTTCTTCATGCTCATTAAATCATTTGAAGATTCGTCTTTCCGATGGTAGGTTATCTCTTTTTTGGTTCGGATAGACTATTTATGAAAAAGGAACACTCCAGCCAATCATGACTAGAAGAGTTCTCTAAGGTATGATTTTACACTTTTTCAAGCCTTAGGGACTAAATCATACGAAAAAGGACCCCTTTGGAGTCTTCTTTCGTAATCGTTCAGACTCTTTAAATATGAACGATGTCGAGTTTTCTTTCATTGGACTCATTAAATTAAACATTGAGAGACTCATTTTGGGAACGAACCCCTCCTCTCTCAGGTTCCTAAAACATATGAGTTTGGACTTGTCTTCAGACAATCTATTCTAAGTGTTTGTTACCCTCTTTGAACTCATCAAAACCAAAAAGAGGCACTCATCAATCATGATGGGGGAAATGGGAAGGGAATCATTTTGCAAATAAATGGCAGTAGTTTGTCGTTACCTTTGAACATGGCACTTGTTTGCATATCATTTCAGTCAATTGGGTATTCAGCTGATCTCCATGACGATCCACTTTCATGAGTCATGTCACTCCTTTGAGTCTTTCAAAAGAATGCATTGTCCATTGTCGCATCGTGAGTCTGCCCCATTTAGTCATGCTTCCAAGTCTTTTGTTGTGTCGCCCGATGTTCAAAGGGAAGTTGAAGAAGTTTACCTCTGCAGTCAAAATAGTCTCTGTGTCAATACTTTTGAGTCAGTCCTATGATTACTACATTCACATCATTCCATAACTATGTTTCGTGTCGTCGATGTGGGACTCATCATGGCCCTCCTTCAACGAGACTATTCTCGTCGACATCAGATCATCATCCAGGAAATAGTATTAGAAACAAAAACTTAGTACCTTGAGATCTGTATGCCTTAATGACAGATTCTCTCACTCTCGACATAGGTTCAAATCATTGACATTTGATCGATAGAATCAACTGGGTGTTCGACATCAGGACATCTATTCACACTCAGTAGGTTGTACTAGGGTACCTTGGGAATCATTGACATAAATGGTGATCTCCCTCGCACTTGTTAACGGTTCACATCATTGACCAGTAATCAAGTGGTTTCTACCATGTTTGACTTCAGATCATTGTAATCACATGGATAGAATCGTACTTTGTGGAAAACGAGATGAATACCCTGGGTATTTGTTTAAAGCGCTCATTGATTTTCCCAGGTTGTGATGGAGTTTTGTACAGCTAGCATAGATTCACATTTGTATGGTCGTGGCTATGCTCAAATTTGCATCTGTATGACATAGATCTACATTGTATGTCTGGTATCTATGTCCAAGTTTGAGTCCTCTATCACATGGATCTACGTTGTATTCTAGTATCCATGCTTGTTTATTCCTCCCATGGATCTTCCTTATATTGGTCTGCAGCCATGATTTGGTTACTTGTATCTATGAGTCAAAAATATTGATGTACTATAGATTCCTACTTGACTACATGTTCCGATCGAGCTAACATTTTCACCTCGAAGTGACAGCTTGTTCTCTCAAAGCTCTCATTTATCATATTCCTTTAAGACTCATGCTTTGGGGGGCATCCTGTTATACCCAAATTCTATCACCACCATGTGATAAGACATTTGACTTAGATATTTTCCCTTAATCCCAACATCTGGAGTGGAAACCCATGTTGATTGTCAATCTTACATAAAAATGCTCAGCACCATGCTTTCCCTGTTGAACATGAGAGGTACCTTACTCTCACTTCCTGTATCTTGTTTTCCATAAGCAGTTCCACCGCATATAGCCTTTGGTCCATAAGCATTTATAACCTAAAATTCTCTGTCATAAGAGGAGAAAAATGTTACCCTAGGTAAAATGGGAAAAAGAGAAGTTTCTCGAGGCTTCTAGATCATGAGCCTCGTGTCCTCCCTTATCCCTATCATAGTGGGTTAGTTGATCTTGAGATCCCCCATCATAGGATCTTAGAGGCCACCTCACCCACAAATATCTCAACCATCCCTATCCATTGAGCCTTATAAATTCAAGCTCATGTCCATGATTGAGGGGGAGAACTATACAGGTATTGTTATGCTGTTGGATTGACCACTTGGCCCAAGCCATTTGAGAGCATAGAGAGCAAAGTTGGAGCTTATGGGGATGAAAGTGTTGGTTTCATGGAGATGCATGTCGACACTAAGGCTTAATTGGTTGTAAACTTCTCCATTAAACTTAATGCAAAGTTGATTTCTGTCCCACATTACTATTGTTTTGATTTCGCATGTAAATGTTGTTAGATTCCTTAGTCACTAACATGGATAAGTAGATGATGTTCTGGTAGATTTTATGTTTTTGCATGTTTGATATGGTTTTAGGTACACAGGTTCACTATCGAAGCAACATTCCAGGTGTCTACGACATCCAGGGAGGGTCTTCATCCTTTGTCGTTCACTCATTTGTTCTGGATCTGAACCATTCAGACAAGAGGAACAACTTCTGTCTGCAAAAGGTGAAATATTCCTGCTTACACCAACCACAAACAAACTCCATGTTACATTAATGAAACTCATTCAATTGACCAACAAAATCCCCCTTTTTCATTTATGGAAAACATAAACATGTTCTCCCCCTTTTGACATCAATGTAAAAACCTCCTATGATCAAGTGTAGGAACCAATAATGCTCCCCCTAACAAAAATCCCTGTGTCTGAATATACTTGTACAAACTATAACCAACCTATGTAGAAGCTGATAATTATCAAGACAACAAAAAACTTCTGAAAGTTAAACCAAAACTGAGTTGAACCAAAAAGTAACACAGCAGAGTACTATTAGCCCCCAATAGAAGTCTGTTGTTGAAAATATGCAAATCAGATATATAATTATAACCGGTTGTGAAAGAGATTACATAGAACAAACACCTAATTGTTCCCTGAGATTTTCAAATTGCAGCTAAGGTAAAGGATTAGTGAATATGTCAGCAATTTGACTTTGTGTGCCAACATACTCTAGCTTGATAATATTTTTTAAAACCTACTCTCTGAGAAAATGAAAATTAATTGGAATATGTTTTGTTTTTGAGTGCATAACTGGGTTCTTGGAAACACTAATGGCACTTGTATTGTCACAGAAAATAGGAATAGGATCATCATAGGTTACATGTATATCTGCTAGCATTTGTTTCATCCATATTACCTGTGTGCAACAATTTGCATCAAGAATGTATTTTGCTTCAGGACTAGAAACAGATATTGTTGATTGTTTATTGCTAGACCAACTTACCAAGAATCCTCCTAGATAAAATATTGCTCCACTTGTTCTTTTTCGATCATCTACACAACCTCCCCAATCTGCATCAGTAAAATCATATAAATCAAGATTGTTACCTTTGGGATACAACAAGCCATAATCTGTTGTTCCTTTTAGATATCTAAGAATCCTCTTAACTGCAAGCAAATGAGAAGATTTGGGAGAGGATTGAAACCAAGCAACCTGACATACTGCATTCATAACATCTGACACTGTAGTTGTTACATATAAAATACTACCAATCATAGATCTGTATATTTTATGCTCAACACTCTCAAAGTCATTTGTGTTGCTCAACTTACATCTAGTAACCATGGGAGTTCCTACTGGTTTACAATCTTCCATTTGAAATTTCTTTAGCATTTCATTTATGTATTTAGTTTGAGAGATGAAAATGGATTTAGCATATTGTTAAATTTGAAGGCCTAAGAAAAACTTTCATTCACCAATCTTAGACATTTCAAACTCATTATGCATACTTTGTGCAAACTATTTGCTAAGATGATCATTATCACTCCCAAATATAATATCATCTACATATATTTCAACAATAATCAAGCTATCTTGTTCTTCTTTAATGTAGATATTACTATCAGTGTTTCCTTTTCTATATCCTTGTTTCCTTAGATATCTATTAGGCCGAGAATACCAAGCTCATGGAGCTTGCTTTATCCCATATAGATCTTTCTTTAACCTGTAAACACAATTTTCTGTTTTAGATAGCTGAAATCCTTCCGGTTGTTCCATGTAAACCTCTTCTTCTAGTTCACCATTTAAGAAAGTAGAATTTACATCAATTTGATAAAATTTAATTTGTTTAGAACAAGCATAAGCTAGAATTAATCTAGTTTCTTCCATCCTTGCAACATGAGCATAAGTTTCACCATAATCTATGCCTTCTATCTGAGCATAACCTTTACAAACCACTATAACTTTGTTTTGAGTCACCTTACCTGCTTCATCTAACATGTTTCTGAATACCCACTTAGCCCCAATAACATTTTTGTTTATAGGTCAAGGAACTAGTTCCCATGTTTCATTATTTTCTATTTGAATTAACTCTTCTTTCATGTATTTTACCCAATGTTCATCATTAATTGCTTCTTCAACATTATTAGGTTCAAATAAATAAATTAATTATACATGTTCTTTATTTGTAATTGATTCTTGCATTTTACTTCTTGTCTCAACACATGCATTTATATCACCAATTATTTGACCTTCACGATGATTTCTTTGTATCCTTTTACTTGGATTTTTAGATGGAGTTGAACCTTGTAACAAAGTAGAGGGAGTCAGATTGTCATTTTTTACTGATTTAGTTTCTTCTTTGTCACTTGCTTATTCTTCCTCTTTAATTTTGTCATATATTTGATAATCTTTCTTTTCAGTTTTTTATTTCAAGAACGAGGACTCATCAATATTGACATCTATAGATTCAAAAAATTTCATTAGTCTAAAATTATAACATTTATACGCCTTTCTTGAATATGAATATCCAACCAATATGCCTTCATCAATTCTAGAATCCAACTTACCCATATTTTTATCAATTCTTTTAATATAACACTTACACCCAAAAATTCTAAAGTTCTTTATACTAGCTGGTATACCCTTCCATAACTGATAAGGTGTTTTATCATTATTATTTCTTAGCAAGCTTCTATTCAAGATGTGTACAGTAGTATGAACTACTTTAGGCCAAAACATATTATTCAACCTAGACTCATTCAACATTGTTCTTGCTGTCTCCATAATAGTCCTCTTTTTCCTTTCAACAACACCATTTTGTTGGGGTGTTTCTATAACAGAGAATTGTCTTTTAATTCAATTTTCATCACAATAATTATCAAACTCATTTGACACAAATTCCCCCCCATTGTATGAACTTAAACACTTAATCTTCATATCAATTTCATTTTCAGTCAATTCTTTGAAAACTTGAAAACAATTGAATGCTTTAGACTTCTTTTTCAGTAAAAATAACCAAGTCATTCGAGTGAAATCATCCATAAATAAAAAGAAGTTCCTTTCACCATTTAATCATGTTTCCTTCATAGGTCCACAAATATTAGTATGTATTATTTCCAAAGGCTTTGTTGTAGAATATTCCTTTGTTTTAAACTTGACTCTAGTTTGTTTACCACGTTGACATTGCTTGCAAATAGAGCAAAATAGTTAATCTTCCCTTTATGGGTTTCCTTTCTTTATAAGCAACTTGTTTAATGCTTCTTCAGTTAATCTAGCCTCTTCCAATTTAAATTTTAAATCAATTATCATTATCCCAGTGCTTTCTATCAATTTGATAGATTCTTGTAAGTGATTTTCAAGTTTTTTTGTTTCTTCCTTAAGAGACTTATATTCCCTTCTTGTCTTTCTAAGTTCAGTTAGTGCACTTACAAGTTTTGCTTCTAAATCAAATTCAACTTCTTATTCTTCAATGAATTTATCATTCTGATTAACTAAATCCATAAGCAGCCTAGTGTCTGAGCTTTCATCACTTCCATCTGTATCTAACGAATCACCATCATTTTTTTATGAATAGACTCTTATTTTTATAAGAATTTCTTTGAAATGCTTTCTTGTATTTTTTCTTGTATTCTTTAGTCTTTCTATTACTTTATTCTTCACTGTGAGAATGTTTATTGAAAGGAAACTCGGAAGCAAAATGTCGTATCCTACCACAATCAAAACATTTGATTGGAAGTTTACCTTTGTACTTGCCACTACCTCTTCTTAGATTTTTGACAAGTTAGCTTCTTCCACATCTTCTTCTGAGTCTTCATGATTGTTGTCTTCAGTTTCAACTTTTTTCTTGTCTCTCTCTGTTGCCTTGAAAGCTACTTCTTTTCTATAAGGATTCTCACTAGTAGTCCCCATTTCATACGTTATTAGTATTCCATGTAACTCATCCATTTCTAAAGTATCAAGATCAGTTCTTTCTTCTAAAGAAGATACTTTTGAGTTAAATATTATAGGTAAAGATCTAAGTACCTTTTTCACAATATTGATATCTTTAATCTTTTCTCCTAAACCTATCGTGGTATTAACTACTTCATCAGTGCGTAAGAAATAGGTTGTTATATCTTCACTTTCCTCAATCTTTAAGCTTTCAAATTGACTCCTAAAATATTGTAGTTTAGCATTCTTTACCTTAGAATATCCTTCATAAATATTTTTAAGTTTGTCCCATAATTCTTTTGCTGACTCACAATACATCACCTTAACAAATTCAGAATCTGCCAAGCCTCCAAGAATTGCATACGTTGCTTTGGAATTACTTTCATAGAATTTTTTACCTATGGCATATGTTGGAATAGTTGCTGGATTTGTATATTCATTTAACACAGCTTTCCAAACATAAACTCCTTGAGACTGCAAAAACAACTTCATCCTAACACTCCAAAAATCATAGTTATTCCCATCAAATAAAGGTAATCCATGTTTAGTAACCTTGGATTTCTGATCCATTATAAACAATCAGAGACTTCCAGTAGTTAAACTGACACTGAAACAACTAGCTCTGATACCACTTGTTGGACAATTCAAGCTAATTGAGAGGGGGGAAGGGGGATTGAATCAGTTAGCTTCCAGAATTTACTTCTTAATCTTTTTTCAAAATTAAATCAAAATAGTTAATCAATCCGTAAACACTGATACATAATTTTTCATGAGGAAACCCATAAAGGGAAAAAACCTCTTTCTTTAGACGTAGGGAAAGAAACAACTTATTTATACATCAATTTTATTTGAGTAAATGACTCAAATGAGGTAGATAACTCTATTTCTTCATCATCTACTGAAAAGAAGCTTCTACTCCTTCTTTGTACAAGCAACAACTTGTATTGAAGACTTATAGTATTCCCTAGCTCCACCCTTCCTCCATGTAGTACAAGCACCAACTTGTCTCATATACTTTCAAGCTAATATTGTTACATTTTAAAACCTAATATGTATCAAGAACACATTATTTCAAACCAATTTTGTCAAATGCAATTTTGTCAAAAACATTATGTCAAATCCAACTTAGTCAAAATCAAATTGTCTCTGTCAAATTAACTTTGTAATGTTGTCTCAACCATCTTCATTTATGCAAACTCAGAAATTCAATGCTCATAATTAGTTATATAGCTTCTTTCTCAATTTGAAGATATTTAGAAATTAATTTACACAGATCATACAGACTCTCAATCTTCATTTCAATGTCCAATATGACTACTCTCTTCACTTATTGGCCAATTCAAAATTATATTAGCACATACAGGCATTGTACTTAATTCAATGAACTATACAGTACTTCCTCTATCTCAAACAACACTTCACTCATTCATAAAGTGTGAAATTCAACACATATCATATTTACCTAACACAGTCAACTCATTGTTGTTCTCTGAGACATTTTTTGTTATGTTTGCATTATTGAAACACTTCTGCCTTCGTTGTTGTTCTAATCAACACAAAGACATTATATGCTCTATCTGCAGCCTCTGTTGTTGTTCTCTTCAACATTGGGACAATCTCTACTCTGTCTGCAACCTTCGATGTTGTTCAACACCAAGAAATTCTCTGCTTTGTCTACAACCTTCATTGTTGTTCAACACCAACACATTCTCTACGCTGTGTGTCTTCCAATTTCAATCCTCATTTTTTTAATTACATTGTATTCCCATATTTATATATATATATATCATATGCATACACAACCCTTATTTATCTTACAATGCATTCCCTCAAACTGTTAGCTATGGTTATAACTGTGTCAACCACTTCTTCAACAGACATTCATTTTGGTGAATAAAAAAACAATATTTTTTTTCAACGTTAACCATTTCCGAGTAACGTTAATAACCTAGGCTTTTGCAACACTCTTTGGAATTAAATTAAATGATGGTTTAACACACTTATGTGTTTGAAGACTATTATTTGATGGTTTAAACATTGGAAGCATTTGATAGCTCAAGATATAGCTGTGTTGATATTTAACAACCCCAATAACATGCCAGCACCCAAGATTTAAATGAAATAGCAGCGTTGATATTTATGACACAATCAATGTCAAACAACAAGCTCTAAAACTCCATGTTGCATTAAAACATAGTCTATACATGCCAACACAACTTTGGTAAAAAGGATTGGCATCATAAGATAAAACGTGAAAAACAATGTCAAACAGCAAGCTCTTGAAACTCCATGTTACACCAAAACAGAGTTTATATATGCCAACACCACTTTGGTAAAAAATGTTGGCATCATAAGATACAATTTGATAGCTTATTTGTAAGCAACATGTTTATATAAATATATGTTTACCTCAATGACAAACGTCATTCAATTAACCAACAACATACAAACTCCATGTTACATTAATGAAACTCATTCAACTGACCAACACACTCATGTTAAGCCAACACACAACTGGGTTTATCAAGCATGCAAAGAGACAATAAAGGAGAATGCTAAGCGAGTGAGCTTAAGCACATAGCTACAAGCCTCTTAAATGGATCTAGGCAACATTGGCACCCACATTACCTACCACACCTAACACAAGCAATGTCCCCTTATCTACTACATAGTCCCTTAGGCCCCCTTTCCCTCTAGTTTTTTTCTAGGTGGGCACAAAAAGGTCCATGCTGCTAAACCTTGAGATATTTCTTCCTTTAGTGATTTTAACAATCCATTTGAATATTTGGTCTCTCTCTAACTTCAATTTTCTCTTCAATTTTTTATTCCAAACCACACTAATCTTCAACCATGAAATTCAATTTGTAGCCTTCCAAATAAAGGTTTTCCCATGGGTTTTTGGGTCTTAAATACTCTCAAATTTTCCCAAAGGTTGGTATCTATGGATCCCCCACTACATTTCACAACCCACATGAACTTTTGGGTATTGTTGACCCTATAAAATGTGACTCCTTCTCTAGTTACGATTTATGTTCTTTTTACTGTTGGGAATGCATGGCATGCTAAGAATTGGAGTCTATCCCCCCAACTATCGAATGTGAATAAACGGAAATGAATCCCCATGATGAAATTGAATTCTGCATACACAAATCTAAATCCATACTCATCCATACGAATTTCTATGTTCATCCCATGCTCCATAAAATTCATGAGCTAATTTCTCAACAGAATTAAAGATCATCAAGGAAGTCCACTTGGGTAGTTACTTAATATTTATGGCACATGGGTTCTCATGTTGACACTTGGAAACAAATGATTGAATCCCACAACCCTCACCTCTCCCTAGTGTATAGACATAACCCTTGATTTTAGTTGCCTCCATAGCCAACTCTTATACTTGTATTTGCATAGTAAATATTTGCATAATAGATATTTGCATTGGTTTTACATTTTTACATGGCTTACTAGCACATGTCTTTGAAATATAAGATACTTGCCTTTATAATTTGATCATTTACTGGTGGGGCCTTGACCTTGAGCTCCACACTAGGATTCATATATCACATACTTACAATATTTACATATCAAGCCATACATTTCAGGGGGGAAATGGGGGTATTACACGGATCGCATTGGTAAATAAATTGTTGATAATATTTGAGGTTTCATTTATGTGACTAAGAGAGTCATGTTTGGATGAAAGCCCAAAATTTTGTAAAATGGGATATCTAAGACCATCCCAAGCCTTAATGATCTAATAAATGTGATTTGTTTGTTTATTATAGAGCTTGGGTTCATGATTTGGATCCTTGAATACCATATTTAGTTTCTTCAATAGATCAGATGTATATGATCAAAAATTTTGAGAGTGCTCTCATATAGGGATTTTGATATTATATTGAGTTACTTAGTATATTGAATTTTGAACTATGGAGTTTTGCACAAATCAGTTTTGTGAAATTGAATACAACTTGATGTGTGAGCTGTTTTATTATTACTATTGTATTATGATTAGAAACATTTTGAAATACTTAATATGGTTTTTTCTTGATGAAACATGTTAGGTACATGATTTTTCTTTTATAGTAGCAATACTTGAATGTGGAAGTTAAAACGTGCAACTAGACTTGGGTTGCATTGATCACGCATGATGCATATGAAGAATCTATTTTTTTTAAGAATCTTATTAAGACATAGAAAACACACTATTCAATCCTCTATCGAGTTGAAGACACTCACTACTAGTAGGTTTTGACTATCTGTCACCATTAAAAATAAGTATAGTCATTAATATTATTGGCAGGTTTTGACAATCTAGCATCATTATGCTATGAACAAACCAAACCATTCCTAGACATATATATCCTACATTGCATCCCCAACACTTCCAAATGAGGTGTCGAATGAAAAGAAACTCTAATTATAGAAACAAAAGTATCGTTTTGGATTAGAGATGGGATCAAAATATGTTTAAATTTGTGCCACCTGTAAAGCCTAAAATCTAACATGGAGATCCCAACATAGATCCACCTAAAATTTTGTGAAAAACTTAAGGAGATGTTTTCACCTCCAAGCATTTGATCCCTCTTGATGCATGGTAGATCCAAAGTTTAGATGGGTTTATGTTGGTTTTACATGCTTGAGGTATGACATGAAAATAATTGTGATTGTTCTCCTCTTGTGCAGGTGGACTAATTTGCTACAACTTTTATCATTCTTGTTTAGTTGATATTGCAAAGTTCATTATCCTTAGTAATCACTTAATAATGTTTTAGTTTAAATCCATGATAACCCAAATTGCTTTCTATGTGAACAATATTGTATCCATATTTTACTTTTATTAATTTATTTTCTTATCCAAATCCACCATGTTTCCGTCTTACACACACCTCGGGGTTAATCACAATAGAAACCTTCAACCTGCTACTAGGTTTGTCCTTGGGGAAAAGTCTTGATTCAAGTACTATCACTTGATCTTGACTCCTCTGTTTAGGAGAAACCCCTAACGAACCCAAGGGGGTGGTCCCTGTAGTGAATATTTCTCCTCACTACAAGGGTAAGAGTGGCTCCCCTATGCCTATAGGGCACAAGGGTAGGTTCCTACACATTGAAAACAGTAAAAACAAAATGGAAATATTGCATAAACAGAGCTGAAAATTGAAACTAAGCTAATCTAAGAAAGACTAAGTAAATGGCAGCTACTGTAAACTAAATCTAAGATCTAATAACAGAAAGAAAGATGGAGATGCAACCCTTGTGAACCCCTCTACACACAGTGGGTTACGGTTCCACCTCCAAAACTTGCAAAATAAACCTAAGCTACTAAACCTGCAAACAATGGCAATGAAGAACTTGCAAATAGAGGTGAGGGTTAGAAAGTAAAAACAAATGAAACAAGCATAAAAAAAAGATTATACCTCACTTAGGTGGAAATGGGCCACCATGCCCTAGCTCATGGGAGCACCTCTCTCTTGGTTGGGAAGCAATGGCTTGGAGAAATGGAGATG
>LPNX010443763.1:326554-439153 GCA_001517045.1 Pseudotsuga menziesii
GAGTATGATGACAGGGTAGACTAGGTAGCAAATGATACTTAACTCGTGGGAATGGGATCATAGCTGTAATACTGGGAATGTTATTGCAGATGGGAAATACTTGGAGGAGGTGGAAATTTTTTATACTGATGGGATCCAAGGAAGACACATTGTAGAGTACTCTGAACAAAGGAGACCCAATGTGGGAATGCTGCCAAACTATTTTCTTGTGGGGTGGTGTCTAGGGACACCATTGTGGTATGATCTCATGGATTTTTGGCAAGCCCGAGAAGATAAGTGCTCGATGGTGCTTTCAATTTTAGAGAGTCTGAAAGCACAAAGAATACTCCAGTGGGGGCTCTTTTTCATTGGTAGTCTCCTATGCCCGAAAAGGATAAAAGTATACATAGGAGAGCTCACCCATCCTGTAGGGGATGGGAGACTTCTTTACCGTTGGTATTCCAATCAGGATGGAAAAGGTTAAACCTATATTGATAGGATGGTCATTCAAATACTTTTACAAGCATGAATGAAACCAAGTTTGCTCGGTGATCTTTTCTTGTTGAGAGGCTAGAAAAGAGATTGACGACAACCGGTGGTGAGATTTTTTGTAAAGTGTGGGCCCTGCCTAAGAAAGCACAAAAGTATGCAAAGGGGAACGGTCTTGGCTTGAGTGTGCCAAGGAGGTCCTTTTCATGAAATGGTCTACATGGTCCACAAAAGGAGGTAAACGAGACGATGTAGATGCCCTTTCCTACACTTTAGTGAGCGGGAAAGGAAGTAGTTGCACTCGACAATCTTTTCATTGTTTTAAGGAGTTAGAAAAGAACTTAAACGAAACTCCAATGTGGTCAACCGATGGTGGCACATGCGGTGCCCCATGCTGGGATGGTGGACAAAGGTCCACAAGTCATCCACATAGTATGGATGGAGCAGAAGGCTCTCAAACATACCAATACATATGTGGGATATATCGCAGTAGAGGCCTGCGAGTCGATGTGGCAGAGGCTTGCAAACTGAGGTGGCTCTCGGACAAAGGTCAGGAGAGCGTGTGTGTGTGTTGTGGTGGACGAACTTGACTACATGCAATGTGAGTGCAAGTCTGGGGGCACTTATATGCCAAATACATGCAAGAAAAGAAATCGTTTTGTGGACAATGGTCTAGAGGTCTGCGTAAGGTGGAGTAAAAAGAAAAGACAATCTATGTGTTAAAAATAAAATACAAGCTAAACTTACAGTCCTTAACGAGCGGTGGCCCGAGGACACTTCTATGCCAAATACATGGAAGAAAAATAAAGGTGTTTGTGGACGATGGTCCAAAGGTCCGCATAAGGTGCGATGAAAAAAAAGGAAATTATAAATACAAAAACAAAAGTATAGTACAATCCTTAACGGGCGGTGGCCCGATCATTCGCATGAGTTGCGACCAGGCAGTGTGATATGAGTACCGGTCTGTAGACACTCGCATCATCATGTCATGGCTCGTGAATTAAGGTGACTTATGGGAAATGGTCCCAAAATTGAATTGTTAAACATGAGACGATGGTCTCATAACTAGAAATGATAATTTGATCCTGGAGGTGTGAGAGGTGTCTTGAACAAGTTTCGGGTGACTTTGGACTATCAGCTGATGGTGCTACCTTTGACTTTTGCTAAAAAATGTTGAAAAACAAGAAAAAGAAAATGAAGTGACTCATTGGTGATGTTAAGCATAAAATTTCTTGAGGTAGATCCCATTGCATGGGCTCTCCAAGAGTTTTCCATCAGAGTCAATAAGGGTGTATGTCCCCTTGCTGAGACGAAGGTCATTGGAAAGGCGGGATGATGGAATCTGGTCTTTTATGGGAAGAACAGATTCCACACTATGGTTTAAAGGGAATGGGGTAAAACCAGAGGTGGTCTTGTATATTTCTCCGTCATTGCGTAAGTGGTGCCATGATAGATCAGGTGGATCTTCCACATTCGACAAGACAAAAGGGAAAATGGTGCTATAGATCATGTAAATGGTATTGGTTTTGGTTTTTGTGGCCTTAACCCCAGTCTTTGTTGGAGGAAGAGGGGCAAGCTTGGAGACAAAAGGAGTCTTTGATGGACCTAGAGGTAGGTGCAACATCATCTCAATTGGCTGGACATGAGTCAACACATCTTGGGTCCTCAGAGGTATGGTAGGTGGTTCAAGGTACCACACAGGATCTCCCAGTGTGAAATCCTGTAGATTGCGAGTTTCCAAGATGGAATTACTCATGATCTTGGATGGTAGAAAAAGGAAAGGGAAAAGGAAAAGGAGAAGGAAACGGAAAAGGATCATGTTGAGTGGGAATGAACCCTAATGTTTCCCTGGTAACTGAGGTTGGGGTTGCAATTGAGGTTGTGGTTGTGGTTGGGGAAACAACGGAAGAGACAGGTTTGATGGACCATTGGTGATGGTGGACACAAGAGGGTCTGTAGAAATGGACATCATGTAAATGGACATGGTGTCTAAAGAAGGAGGTGGTGGGTGAACTTCTTCGATCAAGGTGATATTAGACGCAAGGGAATGGTGATGGAGGTTAGCAAGACCCATGTGAAATTCAGGGAGGTCTTGGCAATGGTGGGAGTAATGTCCATACAAGCCGCAAAGGGCACAAGCATGGTTTGTCCTCAATGCCTTGTTCCTAACTAGTGGCGTGGTTGGGAGTTCAACCATGGGGATGTTTTCGTTCATATCCATGGCATTCAGATGCGCACGGATCACTGGGATTTTAGGGAAATTCTGAGTTGGAGGCCCTGTTGTTCGCAGATAGCACAAGGTGGGACTTGTCTTGGTTTTGCGGTGGTTTTGGTGTTCTTTCCCATAGCCCTTTTGGGTTGGGGTGGTGCAGGTACGGGTGCGGCGGTTGGCTTATGCGGACCAGGTGGGGGGTGATACTCAACCGAAATAGGTTTCACTGGAGTTAACACAACCTAGGGAATTACTGGTTGAGCTGGTGGATCTAGATACCACACCAGGATCCACAATGTAAAGTTGGGTAGGCTCAAGGTGGCCATGACTGACTTGCTCATGACACCAAGTGGGGGAAAGAGGAAGGGAATTGTATGGATCGGAGATGAGCCCACATAACTCCCAGCTAGTTGCATGTGGGGGTGAGGTTGTGGTTTTGGATGCGTGTAATGCTGCTGCTATGGGTGATGTTGCGGCTGCTATTGGCATTGCGCCTGCAGATGATGTTGTGGTTGGGGTTGCGGTTGCGGTTGCAGTTGTTGTTTGGGTGTAGTGGTGCTTGATGAGACCATGCACAAGTCCACAGTTTTCTTTTGTGTCGGTGGTGGTGACACCAACGGGAAAGGATTCGTCATGGTGGGATCGGTAAACAACCCAGGGACCACATTCAACGGTGGGGAGGCTGGTGTGTTTTCAACCACAATGTTGATTACCAGGATGGCATTAGCGTGTACGGTCGCCCCTTGCGGCTCAATGGTGGTGATGGTAGGGATAACATTAGCAGGTGTTGTCAACCCTTGTGGATCATGGTAGGTGAGCTGGTCAACCATCACAATATTCCCTTCATGGGGGAACATCGTGAAGCAGAAGACAGTGGATGCGACGGATCGCATGGCGTACATGTAACTCCTCCCTAGGAGGAGGTTGTAGTCCAGTTGAGCATTGATGACCTTGATGTCGATCAAGACTGTCTTCCCGTCTAATGTGATGGGGACATGGGGGAGCACTCCTTGGGCTTTAGTGGGATGTCCATCATAAGCCCACAGAGTCATGGAGGATGGTTGCAAAATCAGTGATCCAAGATTTTTCCAAACCAAGGTAGACATGACGTACGTGGATGCCCCCTCATACACTATGCATCGGTGCACAACCAAGTTCCAAATGGATACTAGGAATTGGAAGGTGATAGTGGAGGGCATGCACGACACTCTGTTCTCTGTGTCAAATGTGATTAGCTTGGATTCGGAGGGATCTACTACCCCTAGAGTGGCTAGTAAGGCTTTCCGCTGCATTGGGAATGTTTTAAGTACCTCAAGAGCAGACATGGAAGTTGGCATTTGGGCCAAATCATCCACAATGCTATAGCTGACTGCATCTCTAGCTATGGTGTTATTGGCAATTCTGCATTTGAGGGGGCATGGGAACGGGGGTAACTGGAGAGGTAGGTTGGTTGTCTTAGACATGGATGCTACTGATGAGTTGACAGGTTCGGTGGTGGTACCGTACTGATTTCATCTAGTCTGTAAGTTGACCTCTTCAGTGGTCATGGTCATCAGGTGGTGAACACCCATTTCAGTCATGGGTGGTGCCCCTAGAGCGTTGGGATTGGCCTGGGGAGGGGGAGCAGTTTCCACCAATCCTTGGACTGGTAGTGGGTTTTGAAGCACCATGGGAGGAGGTCCTTATGGTGCCTGGTTGGGTTGGGCTTGAGTGGGGGCACTAGAGGCCTGTTGGGCCTCATTTTGAATGGCCTGCTTAGCGCGATCCATGAGGGGACACTCAAACATGTAATTCCCATAGACATCACAGAGTGTACATGGTTGGTTTGTGCACAATGGTGCATTGCGTCTTGGTGGATTTTTTCATGGGGGGTTCTGGGCTGGCCGGTTAGCCGCGACATTATTGGGAGGGTTCGGTTGCTGACCGCCTCCCTGCAATTGGTTATTGGCTTGGTTGTGGGGCCAGTTGTTTCTAGTTTTCCCTTATTGATTGTTGGGGGCAAGCTGGTTGGGACAATTTTTTGTGCGAACACTTGTCCCATCGAAGTGGGTGGAGTGGGGGCGGGGGCTTGAACTTGTTGCACTGGTGGTGCATAATATATTTGTGGGGGTGGTGGTGCCACGAATGTGGGCATTTTCCCCACATATTTTTGTGTTGGCCAAGCCATAGCCTGAGCTTGCTATGGTGGTGTAGGTTGTGCATAAGAGGTTGTTGCTCCGGACTGGGACATCATTCTAGCATAGTCCAGAGCTTGGTTTTGATAAGCAACGTTAGCGGTGTTGCTTGGTTGCGGTGCTACAGCAGGTGGTGTTGGTCAAGGCTATGGTTCTTGAGAGACTGACCCTATGATTCCATCTGCTACGTGGGATTCCCCCAGTGCATCGCAGTAAGAGGTACTTGGACGGGGAGCATCTGGAATGACAATGTACAAGTATCCAGACTGGGCATAGATGAGGTCAAATTGTTGGGCCTTCAGTATGGCCTCTTCTTCAGATTGGGGACGTTTAGATGTGATGTGCTTTATGATGGGTGGGAGAAAAGTCTTAAGGAACCAATCCAAGAAGATCCTATCGTCAAGTTGGATCTTACACAAGCTACGGTGTCGTTGCCACTCATGGATATGATCAATGATGTGAGTGGCGGTGTTTTGGTGATAGGATAATAGGATCTCCACTCCCTCGTCATATCTAAAAGAGAGTTGGAAATACTGTAGGAACATGAAGGCTAGGGAGTTGAAGTCGGGGTACTTGGCTTGTGGCAGCTCAATGTACCATTTGGCCACGGCACCTGCAAGGGTGCGTTGGAACAGCCTCAACCCGATGAAGTCTTCTACGATGCTATTGGATGATCACCATAAGAGGAATGTCATTATATGATTTTGGGGACATTCCCCGGCTTTGCCTTCAAACTTTCGGATGTCTGAAGGCAGCTTAGTTGGCATGGGTGGACAAAAGGCTTGGTGACGGATGGGGTCATTTGTCAATCTAGCCAAGTCAGGCAAGTTTGAATGAGCCATGAAGGGCATATTTGACCCCAATTTGATGTGGGATGGGGCCACAATGGGGGTGGGGTTTACAGGTGCATAATGCACCTGCACATCTGTGGGTGCTTGTGGTGGCACCATGGCAGATGGGCCAATGCCCCCAAGTGTTGTGGGTGGGATAGTGTCGGTGGGGGGGGGATTTCCCCCATGCATGGTGGTAGGGGAAATGTGGGTGGTTAGTGCACTTCCCCACTGTGTGGCAGGGGGTACAATGTGTGTGGAGGGGCCATTGCCCCCATGTGTTGCCACTGGGCCAGCTTGGCTAGTCACTATGGGTGGTGGAAATTGGCTAATGATAGTTTGCATGACTGTGCTTGGACCGCTTGCTAAGTTGTGGGTGACTGTTTGTGATTTGGACATGGGTCCACTTGCTAAGGTTAGGCTGAAAAATGGATCCGAGTTGGCATTAGCCATGGGGCTTGATGGTGCAGTGTGGAGATCTGGTTCAGATTGATATGGGTCTGAATCAGAATCAAAGGCTGTGTGGCCCTCTGATGGTGTGGGATATCGCTGACAACGGCTACGATGGTGCCAACTGAGTGTTCCAAATGGTGGTGGTTCACCTCTTAGGCATGAGAAAGATCATGGAGGATCAATTGTGTTTTCTTTTGTGTATGAAACTGGTGGGTATGAAATTTGGAACCTAGTTTCAATGGCTTCCTATTGGTGGAAGGTGGTCTCTCAGCCACCAAGATTGCCAGAATACAGTGTTTGGCTTGTTCCTCATGGGTGCTTCTACTCAATCGGAAGGGGTTGTTGCCCGTTTCGCTTGGCAATTACTCTCAGCGGCCAGCTGTTACAGAGAGAAATTCCTATGGCTTGGGGTACCACAATAGAAAGCATGACTCCAGAAATCATTCCTTTCCAATATGCAATAGAAATTAAATATCTAACACTAAAGGATCAGACCTCGTACCTTATTCCGGACGGTTGAAGTAGATCCCCATTGAGCTTTCCAACTTCAGGTTGAATTGTTTAATCATGTCCTCAACAACAAGTAAATAAGAAAAGCATACTACATATCTTGGTGTTAGATCTATTCGAGCATATATAATCAACAATATATAAACATTTGAAATCATCCCATGGATAAAATATTCATTCAAACATACATTATTGGACAGGAAAATATATTTCTATTAATATAAAATCAGAGATTACAATGGATACAACCTCTATCGGCACATCTGTGAATCAGAGAAACTAAATCCCCCACTTGGGCCTCCACCACCTCAATCCTCCATCTCTCGATAGAAAGCTCACAAGCAAAAGAAAATCTTGGGAAGAACACAAAAGTGCTCCAAGGGAAAATGGGATGCAGACTCAAGCACAAGTTCTGGCAACAATGGACTATAGTTTCTTTGCTCTCAATTCTCTCTTCTGCCTTCAATGTACCAAAGAGTTCCTTATATAGATTTTCAAAGGGATAATGAAATGTTGAATCCGAGCGATCTCAAGGCATATGGAAGGCCAGGAGTCAAGTGAATTGGGTCCATGTCAAGGAAAACTCCAAAAGGATTTGGATTATGCACACATCCCAATGTACGCGGTTTTAGGGGTCAAACCTGCGTATATACACGATTAGGGGTTTAAAAGTCACGTATATGGATTTTCACATGTTTTTAGGGATGGTCAAGGAAACATCAAAGGACAAAAAATGGTCCAAGGAGTCTGCAGAGGGATAGGGGAAAGGCCATACAAGTGTGATTCACCTGGAGTGGTAAAATAAGCTATAACAGATGCCCCCTAATGTGTGAGGTCAGAGGGGTCATACGATGGCTGAAATACATTATAAGTCCATCCTAGAAGTGGAGTGATGAAGGATCCCAAATGGAATACCAGCCACCCAATCAGCATAGTACACTGATACAACTCTGCACGTACTGCAAATACATATAGCAGTCTCGGATACATAAGAGTACAATGGCCATGAATAGGCATGATACAAGATATCACATAAGTGGTCATCGCCACGTACAATATACATAGATCAGAATCTCCATGATGATGATATACAAAGGATCATGATCTCCATAATGGTTGAAGATATACAATGGATCAAGATCTCCATAATAGTTGGAAATGTCTAACATATACTGGAATCAAGTCACGAGAGCTAAAATCTCATGAATACTGGCACGATCAAGTAGGTAGCATATACGAGATGCCACCAATCTAGAAGGTCTTCTACACAAAACTTTACGAGTACATGTCCTACTATGTGAATAGAGGTGTCGAAGTCAAACATAGTATTCCATCTTCTGATTACCGGTCAATGATGTATACCGTTAATAGATGTGAGATCACCCACCGATAATGAAAATGGGAATCAAGGTACTAGAGTGCAAAATAACAAGTGTGAATAGATGTGTTGAGGTTGAACACTTGAGAGGATCCATCGATCAGGGGACATTGATGTATTCCCAAATATTGTTGATGGTGAGAGAACCTGCCACTAATGACTGCAAGTATCAAGGCACTCAAAAATGACTCTAGATTTCGATCCCAGAATAAATGATCTGAAGTCGATGGGATGAAATATGCTGGAAGGAGGGCATTAAGTCATCCCCCATCATCCAATACGAGGTACTCAGCAAAGCTATATAATGTGGAATAACTCGATCATAAGGTGCATGAACCAGTAACTGTACTGGGAATGGCCGACATGCAAAGTCAAGATAACTGAGGAATGGCCGACTCAGGTTTAAACTTCCTTCAAACAAGAGAATAACGGCATATGGTGACTAAATAAAGGCAGCATTGACTCGATATACAAACTGGGACATATCTGCGACACAGGAGGCATCAAAAAAGGCTCCCTGGGGACTGGAAACTTAACCAGTTGGTGGAGATAAAATCAGATAAATGAGTACAACTCCTAAATTCAAACTATAAACCCAACCAATGGATGTGATATGCAATGCTCTGTTCAAAGGTGACACGACTTGATAGCTGCCAAAAGATAACATCTTTCCTTGTCCAACTTTTTGGTTTTTTGATTTTTTTTGGACTTTTTCAAATATTTAAAAAGCTTGAAAAAGAATAAAACTGCTTTATAGTTACAAAGTAGGAGGAAACGAGTGTCGTAGAGGCAAACAAACTAGTTCCAAGCAGTGGAACATACCTATGCTCAATGCAAGGATAGATGTGTAGGATAGTGACACTCGGGGGAAAATCCCCTCCCGGTTAAAAGGGAATCAAGTTGCAAAGGATATATAAAATGGCTCTGCATGGCTAGACATGAGACAAGCTTGGGTTATATGGCTGAAACTCAATGTTAGGGAAGCCAACATAAGGCTTAATAAGGCAGGAAAAGCTCATGATAATGCAATTACAACATGACATATAGGAGTCCTAAGGGAAATAGGGCAGCAAAATATCAAGAGGAGTATGAGTCTCTTACGAAATGTCATGGCAATACTATACAATGGACTCCCACACCCTAAGGGACAGAATGTTAGCATGGGCACCAAATGCAAATAAGGTGGTAACTAGGGTACCCATGTAAGGTCAAGCTCTACCACTCATATCATGCCACTTCTACAATAGCAAGAAGGTTTCATGAGATAATAGAGTGGGTTCGTACCTAAGGCAATAATGAAACGGTCATAAGGTCATGCAAAATGCAAGCAGATGTGAAATCCTAACCTATATGACAGTTTAAACATGATACCTATGATAGGCATGAATGGGTCAAAACCTTAGAGAGAGTGTACAAAAAATGGACCCTACATGACAACCATATTAGTCCAAAATAACCCAAAATAGTTAATAAAGAATCCAAACTATAGGATATAGGGAGGAATGATCATGACAAATAAATTCAAAGGAAACAGTGTGGTGGATGATGGGCCATAAAAAGGAATGTAAAGTGTAGACCCAACATTCATGTATCAACTACCACCCCTGTGAGGGTGACCACCAGTGTAAAGACCGAGCAAAGTGAATAAAAATCCTCCACAAATGGAGTAGAAGATGGAATATGACCATTCCCAAATATATGAACATGGTAAGGGTATGTGATGCCCCTAAGTCTGACACCAAGGTCCGTACTAGGACCAAGGATGAGTGATAGGATACCAGACATGCTGAAAATAAAAGGACCCAAACTCAAGAGAGTATAAATATACTCAAGTAACCACGATCCCAAAGGCCAACTAGCACACAAAGAGCACACTCCTAAGAAAATCTATAGCCAAAATACAAGCAAACCAAGGGGAGGATATGTGAGCTCCCAAATGCAGCAGGTATGTCTCGCTTAGGAGAGGCTCGAAACTACCATGCACTACAAGCGGAGGTAGATAACCAATTATACTGGCCCTTAGCTTCAACGCATAAAGCGACTGCGCTGTCCAACATCTACCTAGTCAGGACACCTGCAGAATAATGTAAAGTACCCCCTCGATAACCTAGGTAAGGAAACTAAAATCACCTCAATATAATAAATGCCCAGGTAGACAGTCACAAGCAGGATTGACCATATGGGCAGGGTAGCAAAGCCCGAAAATCCTGAAAGAGCCCCCAGATATGAATACAATCCTGGAAATATCTCTAGTGCTACTCAGTTATGACTAGGGGTCATCCCAATCAATAACCGCTCACACTACCTCGTGCTTAACTCCCTTTTGAGAGGAGGATCCTGAGAAACACCAATTGTACCAAGGAATTTCACACTCTCACCTGGACAGACACATACATGTTGTTGTTTAGTGGTCTTGGAGAATTTACTCACAATGAACTATTCCAAGACCCTAAAACCTAATCTTGTTGGTGAACCCTATCAAATAAAATATTGTAGTTCATTCTAATTAAGTGTTGATTTTAATTGGCTGTGATTACTCAAAGGGAAATGGTCGTGCAACTAATGACATTATGAATCGGCAGTGAAATAAATATGCACACCATAACAAACAATGCTAAGTGCAATATTTGTCAAATGAAAAATAGGGTATGCCACTACATGAGATGCATAAATATATATTCCTTTGTGAATGCTAATGCAATCCTTCCTATATGAACTCCTAAATACAAATCTCATCCAAGCAATCCAATGCAAGTACCTCCTCAAATGCATATCTAAGATGAAACTAAGAGTGCAACTACTTTGTATTTTTCAATATAAAAGAATAAAAAATGCAAATAAAAGTCATCTAAAACTCTCAGTCTCTACAACAAGTATAAATCAAAATCCCAGCAAGACACCGAGACAAAAAAGAGTAATGCACTAATGGAAAAACAAAAAAGGATAAATGACTAAAACTACTTTCAAAGAAAAATCAATGAAAAAGCGGTCTCTGGTCACAAAAGAAGCATCCAACAGACAACATTAGACCCAAAGAATACCCAACCACACTCACAACCCACCCAACAACTTCCCACAACATCAAACTCACCAAAAGGGGGGATGTACGCGACTATTTAAAGAACGGCTGCGTATATACACAACTTTTGGCCAAAAACCTACGTGTATACGCGGATTTTGGCCAAAAACCTGCGTGTATACGTGACTTTTGGCCAAAAACCTGTGTATACAAAGAAGACAGTGGTAAAAAGTAGGCCAAGGGTCAAACAAATAAAGGGGAGTGTCAATGGATGAACATACTATAAAATGCAACATAGAAACAAGGAGAAACAAAGAGCAAGTCAATAATATCAAGCACATTATGCCCGCAAATCCCAAATAAAAACAAGGAACGTCCCCAGCAGAGTTGCCAATTCTATTACAGAGAGAAATTCCTATGGCTTGGGGTACCATAATAGACAGCTTGACTCCAGAAATCAATCCTTTCCAATATGCAATAGAAATTAAATATCTAACACTAAAGGATCAGACCTCATACCTTATTCCGGATGGTTGAAGTAGATCCCCGTAGAGCTTTCCAACTTCAGATTGAATTGATTAATCACGTCCTCAACAACAAGTAAACAAGACAAGCATACTATATATCTTGGTGTTAGATCTATTCTAGCATATATAATCAACAATGTATAAACATTTGAAATCATCCCATGGATAAAATATTCATTCAAACATACATTATTGGATAGGAAAAGATATTTCTATTAATATAAAATCAGAGATTACAATGGATACAACCTCTGTCGGCACGTTTGCGAATTGGAGAAACTGAATCCCCCAATTGGGCCTCCACCACCTCAATTCTGCATCTCTCGATAGCAAGCTCACAAGAAAAAGGCAAGCTTGGGAAGAACACAAAAGTACTCTAAGGGACAAAGGGATGCAGACTCAAGCACAAGTTCCGGAAACAATGGACTATAGTTTCTTTTCTCTCAATTCTCTTTTCTACCTTCAATGTACCAAAGCGTTCCTTATATAGCTTTTCAAAGGGGTAATGAAAGGTCAAATCCGAGCGATCTCAAGGCATATGGAAGGCTAGGAGTCAAGTGAGTTGGATCCATGTCAAGGAAAACTCCAAAAGGATTTGGATTATACACACATCCCGATGTATGCGGTTTTAGGGGTCAAACCCACGTATACACACGATTAGGGGTTTAAAAGTCACATATATGGATTTTCACATGTTTTTAGGGATGGTCAAGGAAACATCAAAGGACAAAAAATGGTCCAAGGGGTCTAAGGAGTCTGTAGAGGGACAGGGGAAAGGCCATACAAGTGTGATTCACCTAGAGTGGTAAAATCAGCTATAACACCAACTACTTTGGGGTTCCTGTGGTACTCCTCACAATGAGTTTCTGGGCAAAGCCCAAGTACTTCCCACAGTTGAAGCAGTTAGGGACTTATGTCCTCAAAGACTGCAAAATTGATTGAACTTAGTGTAAATTTGATAAATTTTAAGGCTTACTCAGCGTCATGAACTGAGTTGGGTTAATTATTTGGTATGGTGTGTTGGTTTGCTTGTTTATTCTAGTATTTGGTTTGCAATATGGTTTATGAATTCATGGTAGAGTTCATATCATGGTTTTGTATGAAAAATAAGCATAAATTTGTAAGCAAATGTAGTGATTAACCCTGAATTGTTGGCCTAACTAAATGTCTACCTCTTAGTGATATTCTTCTTCAACCAAGAGAAGGTTCTAGGCTCTCAACACAATGGGACTAAGCCCATCCGTAGATCGTCAGGTCACCTCCCAAGTGCTAGGTTGGTCAATAGGGAGGATGCTTAGCACCGTGAGAAGCCCTCCTTCTGTACCCCCTCTACCTTCCAGATCAGCTAGTTTAAGTGGTTTGGGAAAAATACCATGGAGTGCCTATATTTATACGAGCCGTCCCTTTGTCGTATCCGAGAATAACTTGGAGGGTGATGACTGGGTAGAGGAGGAAGGGAGCAGCAAGATGGCTAATTTTAAGTTGCTTTTAGTTAGGGTAGTTTATTTTATTAAACCTTAATGATTGATTTAGCATATACACATTGTTCATGAATTGATTTACAAAAAGTAAAAACTAGAATTGAAAGAGACCTACAATGGTGGAAAGAGGTGGCTGGGCCGCACTGACAGTCCTCTAAAACTACAAATTATTGTTAATTAAACTTAAAAATGACTTCTGTCTGATAGGCCGCACATTTATGACCAAATCCCGTGAGGGGGCCACGAGATTTTTTCAGAAATGAGCGAGGGGGTCGCACAAAATGCCAAAACAGCCGCAACTTGAGATTCTGGGATGAAGTCATGCCTTTCTGAGGATTAAGTGCGCCTTGGGCGTGCCTGTCTAGGAATTAAGTGCGCCTTGTCTCACCTTTTCCCCTGATAAGAGAAACCTGCTCCAGAAAGGGGTGTTTTTAGTGATGCAGGGTCAGATCTGGTCGATAGTAACTGGTACTGGGTCATTCTGACTCAGCTCGGCCTAGCAGAGGATTCGGTACTAACAAAAAATAGGAAATAAAGTATATTTAAACAGATCTAACAGAAATTTTTTGAAAACTAGGGTAAAAACTAAAAAACTGGAAAACTTGAAATTTTTTGCCTAGGGATCTTGTGGGATAGACCCAGTGGAGTTTCCAAAGTTGTAGTGAATATTTCTCCTCACTACATGGGTAAGAATGGCTCACTTGTGCCTATAGGGCACAAGGTTAGGTTCCTACCCTTTGAAAATAGTAAAAACGGAATGGAAATATTGCATAAACAGAGCTGTGAATTAAAACTAAGCTAATCTAAGCAATACTAAGTAAATGGCAGCTACTGTAAACTAAATCTAAGAGCTAATAATAGAAAGAAAGATGGATATGCATCCCTTGTGAACGCATCTACACACAATGGGTTAGGGTTCCACCTCCAAAACCTGTAAAATAAACCTAAGCTACTAAACCTGCAAACAATGCCAATGAAGAACCTGCAAATAGAGATGAGGGTTAGAAAGTAAAAACAAATGAAACAGGCATAAAAAAAAGATTATACCTCACTTAGGTGGAAATGGGGCACCATGCCCTAGCTCATGGGAGCACCTCTCTCTTGGTTGGGAAGCAATGGCTTAGAGAAATGGAGATGGAGGAGAGGGAGAGTGGGTGGTTTGAGAGCAAGAGGTCTCGAAGCATCCATGGGCAGCATAACAATAGGCAAGTGAGGAGTGTTTTGAGAGTGGCCCCCCACCCTCCTTTTATAGTTTTTCCAAGGGATTTTAGGGTTTTAAGCCCTTGGTCAGGGATTTAGCCCCTTTCTCCCTAACTTTAGCCCCTTTTTGAGGGCTTTAGCTCCTAGGGGGATATTTTGGGCTCTTTTTGGGTGTTTTTAGCCCTTTTCTTCATCCTTGGGCTCTTCTGGAGGTGTGGGGGTCAAATGGAAGGTCTTATGGAGTGAAATGAGTGTTGTGAGATGGTGTCCTTGGGTGGTGTAGGCCATTGAGAGCTATGTGGGGGATTTTTTTGTTAACAGTCCCTAAGAAAGAGTTAACTAAGGCTCTTGTGTTTTAGCCGTTAATGATGGAAGTAGGTTTTTTTTAGGAGTTTTTCAAAGTAAAATAATGAGACAAGATAGTTGCAAAAATGATAAATATTTCACCATCATATATATAATAACATCAACACATAAGGATTTAACAACAATTAAAAGTTGATAATAAGGGAAAGTAGAATGTTGCAAATTTAGATCAATGCCAATGGAGTCAAAGTAAAAGAAATATTGTTGTTGAAAGATGAAATGTTTTGCAATGTGTTATTGGTCAGTTTTAATTATTAAAAGATGAAATGAGTTATTGGAAGGGGATTCTCGATATACTGTAAAGTAATGAGAATATGTTGAAAATATGAAGAAGGTGTTTCTTCACTAAGAAATGGGGTTTTGATCAGAGTCTCTGAGAAATTTCCAACACTACACCAACAAGGGTGTAGCCTGATGGTATCCTGAGGTCACTATCCAATGGTTCCTACTTCTTTTGAAGAATTTGCCCACGATGTCAAATATCACTACATAGGATTTTTGTAATGATTTTGGGAGATACTTTTATTAATGGATTGTTAATATGTGTGGAAATTAAAAAATCTCACAATTCACTTTTGATTTCCTAAGGACCAGGCAAAGCCCATAGATGGAAAGAGCATACATGACGTTTATGACAAAGTTTTTGTTCCAATTAAAGAAATAAAAAATTTCCTAAATGCAAATAAAACAATGACAAAATGGAACCGCAAACTATGTGTCACTTTCTAATCATCCATCAATAATCAACAAGCCCTTTGCTTGGTGGTGAGAGCATACTTCGTGGAAACGAGTCAGGTTTGAAATTATTATTATATTGCTAAAATGAAATCAAAGATTAATTGTAAATTTATTACACTATTCAACCTTTCTAATAGGTGGACTGCGTGCATGTGTTGGTTAGAAAAAAGAAAACCACTAAGGACACTGTGAATCCCCCCAGGGGGATGGAGTGTGGGCGTTGTGTATCCCACTTGATTTATTTATTATTAAACTTTACAAATGGATGTAATGCTGAAATAAAATGCACTTTGATCACTGAAAAAGGATCGAAAGGCTTACAAGCTTACTGGAAGAGAAGAGGAATGAAGAAAGGGGATAAACAAGGATTTTTGGTGTCCCGAGTGACTCGAAACTTGGTTTTGAAGCAAGAGGTCCTTCTATTTTTCTTAAAACCTGCTAAAAACTAGCCAGCAAAAATTTTATAATCTCATAAAATTATATAATTTTCCACTACTCAAAATGCTTGAAATTTGTGGAATTTTGCTTGAAAAAAACACTTTGAGAAACTACTTCAGATCTAGTTCGAGATGAAAAATTTTAAAGAGTTCTAGATATGATATATATGCATAATTAAAATCAGATTTTAAATTTCATATTTATGTATTCAACTTTTCTTAATCATGAAGAACCGGTAATGAAGAATAAGATTGAATTTTTAAGATGGGAGAAAGAAGTCCTTAAGCCCGATATTGAATGGAATGAAGGAGGAGAAGGATCTGCAAAGAAAATATGTTAGACACAACAAATTTGGTGTTGTAAAAATTAAATGGATGCAATCGATCTCCAAGATTCCTTCTACCTAAAATGATCCTGCAAAAGCTACACAATTCTTCACACGAGCAATGTTAATCCAATCAGTTTCATCAAAAGAAAACAAATAGAATATAAGTATAACCAACTACAATATATTAATCTTACAATATTCTAATGATGAAATAAAAATGATTAATTTAACCACTTCAAATACTCATTCAAAGGAAACTAGATCTATGCAACAATACTTTACAAAAAGAAAGCATAAATTAAGTTGATTTCACCTCAAAATTCACCAAATTGCAAGCTCACAAGATGATGCCACACATTAGCCTCCAAATCCTTCAATTTCATTAAAAAATAATGCAACGAGAAGAGTACAATGGGCATAGGTTCAATGCATCCTCTCAAATGAGGAGCAAGACCTTGCTTTTATAGCAAAAACTAAGCTCAAACCCTAGGGGCCGCAATTCCCAATGAAGGAGGTGGTTTGGGGGGTTGAGGAAATGGTGGAAGGAGGTTTGAATTCATGGGAGGGGAGGCTTCCACCTCTCATGGTGTGTACCACTTTATTTGGGAATCCTCCACCACTCCAACCAACTCCTTGTCGAGGATTGTGCCCTCAACAGAGAGAATGTGCCCCCTTTTGATGGTGATGAGTTGGATCGCTTTCCTTGTTGACTATAGATGCTCCAACATGCTCATAAATTATTGATTCAAGATCCTCCACCTCCTTGACACCTCGGATACATATCCAAAACAATGTTCCACTGATTTAGGAATTGGATTTTCTCCATTATTTCCATTTATTTGACCCTCTGAGTCATTTTGGAGAGAAAATCAAAATTAATAATTGAAAATTACTAATTTTATTCTCAAAAGTGGGTTTAGCGGTTAAGTGGGGGATATGGGTCAAAAAACGAGCACCCCCATGACAAATTTAGCTTCCTAGGCCCATTTTTATGACCTTGTGAAATTTTACAATTAAAATACACCTTATCGATGATTTTATTAAAAAACAAAAAACAAAAAAATCCTAGGAAAGACTTAACACATGCCCACAAAACTTTGGGAATATTACTATCCTGGTATAATACATAGACCCTAGGATTTAATAAACCTACAAAGGCATAATCACCAACTTCACCATCCCGGATTTGGAGGATTTCGAGTGAAAAACTTGAAAATTATGTCACTTAAAAAAATGTCATATAATTAATGAGGGAAAAAATACTCAAGGATGATGAATTTGATGATCAAGTCCGAAGAAGGCCAATACTTTTACATAATAACCCATAATGTTATTTCATTTATTACAATTCCTCTGAGGGGGTGTGAACATGCGAAAAATGGACCACAACTTTCCCTCATGAAACCATGGAACTTCTGAGCACTAAGTAAGAACAATTGATTTGTTCTAATCCCTGGTGGTTCACTTGAAAAATCTCCTAAGTGCAACTTAGTGGATAACATCTAGCTCCAATTGCGAGACGTGTGCTCGATCTAGTATTAAGGTAAGGAGAGGATACAAGAACACCAAAATCTCTAGTTTATATAACCTGAAAAAACATCTCAACTTGACAAGAAAACCTTAGTAGCACAAGTTTTATGAAAAGAGCCAATGATCCAAAAGTTGCTTTATTGAAAGGAATGAAAAACTAATTAATGAAAGAGAGTTTTATTCCTAAGTACATAAAATAAATGCATAAAGTAAATGCTCACTTTAAGGAGCTTATTTTCCTACTCTAAGTAAGATAAAATAAATATCTTAGGTAAAATCAAATATCTAATAGCATTTTATTAATTTTAAAGGTTTCTACCTTGTCTTTGGTTACCAACCAAAGTAAGGAAACATTATTTAAGAAATTCAAACCTGCATGAAACTCAAAGATGGGAAGATTGGCTAGGATATTATAATCATGGATAAAGTCGTCGAACTGCTTCCCAAACTAACAAGTCCTCTTGCAGGCTTCTTCTATCCAAGATTGGATAGGACCAATGTATAAATCTGTATGATGAGGTAGGTCATCATAGTCATAAAAAAGGATTATCTACTAATAACTATGTGTTTAATCCAAACACTACTCCAAATCATAAGGAACATCTATATGTGAAGATGATGGATGAAAAAAATCTTCAACTAGTTGCACCCAATCTAACTATTCACTACATTGCTCCTCCAAGTCCTCACTAAAGATACTCAAATACAACTCTGACTGATCATATGAAAACTATGATTTCTCTTCTTTACAACTTTCATAAGTCTCATAATAAACACTCTCCTCGCTAGATATATCATAGATGGGATTTTCAAAAATTTCATAGGTTGGATTTTCAAATAAACTCCAATCATCATCATCCCCATCTATGTCAGATATGAGAGATTCATCATCACATGTATCAAGTTCTTGACTGTATTACTTCTATTTGCCTTCATTACTGATACAAATATATGGCTCAGACTGATCATATGGATAAATTGCATGCTCCTCTTCCATGTAAAAATTTCCCAAGGACATAATATCCATGCTCTCTCCTTTAAAATATCATAGATAGGATATGTAGTAAAACCATCAAGAGACTCAAAACTCGCTCCATTATATATGTCATATACAAGATTAACAACCAAACCATCAAAAGTTGTTGGTTCATTACTTTCCTCCTTAGACATGTCATAGATTGGATTTTCCATGAATGTCTAGGAATCCCCATCAACATCTTTGTCAGACATAAGGGAGTCTTCATCACTTGTGTCATGCTCCACGCTATACTTTTCCTCTTGATCACAATTATCTTCTTTAGAAAAAAGGTCACAAGGCAGAAAACCTTCCAAACTTTTATCATTATATGGAGAACAGGTAGGAGTGCCATCATGTGCATTACAGTTTTCATCATAAGTTTCGTTATAAAATTTTGTAATGGTTTCATCATGAGGTAGATCTGGAGTACAAATGTGATCATCATCACTGAAATGATCATGAAATAATAATCATCCCTTGTACTTGATGAGCATTCTTGGATCAAATATTCTCTTACCAAATTCAAGTTGTTGTTGTCGCAATTGAGAGACTATGGAAAAATCAAAATAGATGAAGAATGCATTTTTCTAATTTTGTCAAAGTTGAATGGTCATTTTAAGGTATTTTCCTCTACCTTTTATTCTACTATGGATGCATTTGGATCAGAGGTTAAAATTCTCTTGTTTGATATTTTCTATGAGCATCTTAACAAAGAACAATATAAGATTGTGCAATTAGATGTTCTTTCCGGATCTAAGATTCAATCTCTTGATGGTCAAACATCTAATGGTAAGCACAAAACTTAGTGCAAAAAAAATATTGATCCTACTTAAGATGGTAAGTATATCTCAAATCCTAAACACTATTCAAAATGCTCTGTTTCTCCATCTTTTATACCTAGTGAGTCTTCCTCCAAGACA
Organism: Pseudotsuga menziesii; assembly: GCA_001517045.1. Taxonomy (NCBI): domain Eukaryota; kingdom Viridiplantae; phylum Streptophyta; class Pinopsida; order Pinales; family Pinaceae; genus Pseudotsuga; species Pseudotsuga menziesii. The sequence continues at coordinate 346,145 of LPNX010443763.1, forward strand.
AAGGAGAAATTGTGTAAGCTGTAGTTTTTGTGGCATACTTGGGCATTGAATCCAAATGTTGGATCAAAGTAGAACCATTGAATGAAGCCACATAGTAACACAAAATTTCATTTCCCAAGCCTTCTCTTACTAAATTACATGAATTGTTTACTCATGCCTTAAAAGCATCTTTAAACAACTAAATACTTGATTTCGACACCTCACACTATATGATTCACTCTCATGAGATGCATACTTCTACATATAATAGTAGCATTTTGTAGATTGTAGTTCAAGACTTTACACAATTTGATGTTTTAGGATTAGAAGTTCATTGATAATTAGATCAATGATGTTCTTCTTGTTTTTGAAGTGTATTTTAGTGTCGATTCTTAATAGACCAAGTAGTCTTGCATCTTGTTAAGCATCCTTCAAGTGACTATGAATGATATTTATGCTTACACTTGCCCAAATCCAATAAATGCAAATAAATTTAGGCTTTCAAAAATAACAAGTATTATCATTCATATATATATATATATATATATATATATATATATATATAATTGCATGTTTAGCTAGATGACAAATGCATACTTGGTATAGTGTTTGATTTAAAGTATTTTAAAAAAATGTCTATACTACCTTTCACCTATATTGAAAAGATATTTTTTAATTTTTAATATTGTAGTATAATAAAATTAAAGCACAATATGAAGCATATCTCAAGTATCTCAATTTTGTGGAAATTGGTTTTGTCGTCCATGCTTTTCTGGTAAAGAAAACAAAAAGCCTATTTTTGCTATCCATTAAAGAAAACAAAAGCAAAAGCAGACAACGACAATAGTCTAAGTCAATCTTGAGAGTATTTATAAGCCCCCAAAAAAACCATCAGAAGCTCTTTTTTCTCGCCCTTCATTCTTTTCCACTAAAAAAACAAAAATAAAAAAGAAAGCAACGTTATTTTAAAGAAAACAAAAGCAACTGCAATCGTCCAAGGTAATATCGAGTATTTATAAGTTCTCTCTGGTATTGGCCTGATGTATGTGATGTATTTCTTGATCTAATGTGAGGAAGTGCTTGGATGTCTCTGGTATTGATCTGATGTTTTCTTGCTTGGATGTAGAAGTTGTCATTTTTTCTTTGATGTCAGCGATGCAGTGCTGGATGTCATCAAGTATGCAACGCCAATCATCTAAGGAATTGGGAGTATTTATAAGTTCTGTAAGGAAATCGTTTAAGGAATTGAGAATCTTGTATGTCTAAGGTATTGATTGACATGATTGAACTTATGTCTGCTTGTATATCTGTGATGCATATTTAGTGTTCACTTCTTTCTTCATATGATGACTCGAAGTCATCAAGTGCAGTCTTTGTGCCTGCTTGGATGTCTGTGATGGGATTTTTTTTATTTGATGACTTGAAGTCATCGAGTGTATTTGAAGTATTTATAAGTTCTCTTTAATATTAATTTATGTCTGTGATACAGTGGCTTTTTGCTTGGATGTCTATGATGTAGTTATTTTTTCATTTGCTTCGTTCTTCATCTCATGACTTCAAGTCATCAAGTGCAGTCCCTGTGTTCTTTGTTAATTTATTTGGATCATTATTTTGTATTCTATTTTGAGAGGTTTCCATTGGATTTCGTCTTTCTTTATTACATATTTTTCTCCAACTTTTAATTTATAGCTAAGAAATTTAGCAAAATATTGGAATGTATGTTTAGTCAATGAACTGTTGTTAATTTTTCATGGAAAACATGTAATCAACATGTAGAAAATTTAGGAAATGATGTGTTTGTTTTTGCATCAGTTATTTATATTTCCCATGATTTGTATTGAGTATTTTTTCACTGTGCAAAACCCTTTGAAGTCAGATGTAGACATGGTGATTACAAATACATTTGACTTATATTTGCTTATTTTTGAGTCATGTGGTGAATTTTTTCTTGATTTTAATCTGTGTTATCTCTATGTGTATTCCCTTTTTTGAATTTTCTTTCTTTTTTATCTCTCTTTGTAATCTCTGTAATCTTTTTGTTTTCATTTACAACCTATTTTGTTACTTCCTATTCTTTGTTTTCTTCTGGATATGTATCTATGTCAATGTTTATGAATAACATTTATACAAATTGATACCATTGATTATGGGATCTCTAGTCTGCTTTTTCCTCTTCTATTATGCGCTTTCTTCTAGCTATAAGTTATTGAATGTTTTTCTTTTCTTTTTCTTTCTAAGTCAATTTTGTTTTTTCTTCTTCTATTATGTTCTTTCTTCTAGCTATAAGTTGTTGAATGTTTTTTTTTATCTTTTTTCTTTCTACATCAATGTCCAGTGTTCATGATCAATGTTTTCTGGTTTAATTTTACAATTCTTGATTTTTGTAACCTTTAATTTCCAGGATGCACATGATCAAAAATATATAGGAATATAATTTATTGATCTAAATTAACTATGTTGTTCATCAATAGAATACAATCTAACAGTTTCAATCAATTTTGTTGATTGACTAAATTGCATGCTGGCTTTAACATTTGCATTTCTTGTGATTTGTTTTTCTTTTAGCTTTTGTATTTCTTATGATTTGTTTTACCCTTTTGTTGTTTACAAATCAAAACTCTTAGAGGTGGAATCTCGAAGAGGAATGCTAGCAAAGTTATTGTATTTACGTTATTTTGGTTTGTGTTATTAGTCTATTTTTCATGCTAATTCTTGTTATATGTGTATGTGCATTCCTTCTTGTTGAATATCTACTTTGCATTATCTTCTAATTATTTCCATGTCTTTATAAGATTAACAATCATCTTGTTTGTTTGCATTCTCTTCTAATAATGCCATATCTTTATATGATTAATGATCAGCTTGTTTGTTTGAAGTTTGAAAAATATTAATAAAGACAACTTACCTTGATTTTCTAATTTTTTTAATTATTCCTTGTACACTAGAGTAGAAATTTAGTAGAATATTGGATTGTTTTTTTCTCATAACTCATCAACATAATATGGGATAGATTCATGAAATTCAAAGATTAAGTTTTGTATTGGAGGTCTTCTATGCCCTGTGATTCAATTATTTTCATACTTATGCAATAAACTTAAAGATAGAGTACTTCCAAGATGATGAGAATGGCTGCTTTATATGGTAAATGTAGGATATTGAAAATATCTTCAAAAGCAAGAAACGGATTCTTAAAGGCAAGAAAATACCACTTTATAACCAAAAGGTATCGACGGCAACAAGTGGAAGTTAAGGATAGTGTTTAGACTTGTGAATATGGGTCAACCTAAGACAAAGAAGGTTGTTTGCTAGCTAAAAAGAAGCAGGAAGCTCACCCAGAACAATAAACTAACCAAAACATCTAGCAACCAATTAGGAGGGTTTTTTTTGTTGTAAGTAAGTACCCAATGGGCAACCAATAAGGAGGTTATATTTGGAAATAAATATGACAATTTTTCTAATGAATGGAAATCGAAAAGGTCTCCTAAATGGAAAAATTCTTCACACTTAATTTGCATGCATGTCTTTTTGCATTGTGGATATTTCTTTCCTTCTTTTCAAGTAGTTAAGTAAACTTGGTACAAGGTCGAATGAGTTCTATATATTCATATTTGAAGAGAAGAGGCATGGTTAGACAATTATTCTTGGGGCATTATTGTTGCAGTGGACGACCCATACCTAGACCAATACCCCCATTGCAAGAAAGGAAATCCATGGTAGCATGTAACCTTTGACTCATTATGATGTAGACAATCTCTTGGGTAAATGTGATTTGATACAATTATGTTTTTTCCTTGTTCTCTGAATCCTTGACTGTCACTGATTACCTTGTTTACACTATTATGATTGTTATTGTGCACTTAATTTGAATTTACTTTCATTCAAGGTGCACTTTTTTTACATTAATTTCCATTTACTTTGTTGTTGCAGTTACCTCTAGAACCTAATCTCAACCACTTAAAATAAATATTTGAAACTTACCCTCGCTCTTGACTACTTATGGACACCCCAAGAGGGACTCTTTTGTGTGTTGATCATCTTGGAATTTAGGTAGATTGATTGGTTATATGGAAGCATACACCTTTTAGGGATATTCCCTTTAGACTAGAAAAGCACTAGAGTGAACAAAGAGGCATGTAGCGACTTGATAGGGCTAGGTGGCCTATAATTATTAGGCAGGTCTGTCGGTGAAGATTTGTGTAATAACAGTAAGCAAGATCCACTGTTTGATGGCACCAACAAGTAGAATTTTTTTTTATTTCATTAGGCTGGTTCTATTTGCAAGAGTAGTGGTCATGTATGCTAATTTTGGGAGAATGTTGGCTATCATGGGGATTTTTTTCCCTAAAATATCATAAAGGTTTAATAAGAACTTCATTTTATTATGAGAAGTGTAGCATGGGTTTGGGGGTAGACTTTCAGCTATGAGTATAGCATACCCAGTAGGTAAGGATGTCTAGTGTTTGTGGATTTCATACAGGGTATAGTTAAGATCAATTTTGTCAGAAAAAATTTAGGCACTAGAGGAAATTTGCTTTCTTCTGGTATTTAAAGATAAATTGTTGTGTTATTAGGAAATGAATATGTTGTCCTGTTAAATTCCAACATATTCTATTAATATAATGCAAGGGAATGTTTTTTATTGGATTGAAGCGCTTCAAGAAATCCCTAGAGTTTTTTCAGGATGTGAGTGGGTAACATGCTCTTAAGTTGATTCTGTTGCTTGTTTCCTATTTCACCACTTTTAACAACCACTGTAAAATAACTAGATTTCTGATTATGTTTTTCAGTGCAGGCTATTACATACGTAGTGACAAATTTAACAGTAATAACTTTGGAAGCATACAAAAATATTGTCCTAGTTTTTGTCATTCACACTAGCTATGATAGTTCTTCTTTTGTTAGTTTGTTAATGTTAATATATAGCATGCTGCTAGAAAATACTTAGTTTACATTTAGAATTTTGTGTTGAATCGTTCTAAACAAATAATGTTCCATTCAAACTAATGGAAATTCTCTAAACAGACAAGATCCCATTCAACTCAAATTAACATTTTTGCCAGTGTGACAAATGGATGCCATCCAGTGTGACAAATAGGGCATCCATCTAATCTGGGTAGATTCTATAAATATACAATATCAAATAAAGGTGTACTGAGCTTATGGAATGTGGTCAATTTCTGTTAGTAAAACTGGTTTATGCACAAATAAAAATGAATTGTTGTAAATCATCTATAAGATGCTATCTTTTGAAAATATGTCTGGAATATGGGTGCATATGCTATTTATCTACTCATTCTTCATTCAGTTTATTTCTCATAAAGATGACCCTTTTTCAAAATTTATTACAGTTTCCATCATTCACAAGATATACACAATCACATGTTTTTGTCCAAATAAATTTGAAATCTTGCACTCAGGTGATGCAGTCCCTTTGACCTACTAAATTGGATCTAGAAACCTTTCCATTATTGAATGTTTATTGATCAACCTAATGCAACTAAAAAAGAGAAGCACCAAAACATTCACCCACCTTCTAGAGGGTACATAAATCTGATTTCCAGTGGTAGGGTATAAAAGATCCATTCCTTCAACCATATTGTACTAGTATTAGCTTCATTTATAGTAGACATCAAGATCTTGTACACAACTTAAAAAATGATATGCAACTTTACATGTTCGTCTAGGATGAAACAATTCCTAGTAGATGTTTTTCAAGGAATTGATTTTATGTTCTTAAGCAATTTCTTCAAATCGGGTTGTTTAAAGACATGTTCAAGTACAGGGTTTGGCTGTATTTTATTTTTTAATAACATTAGTGACATGCAGAAGTCTCTTGGTTTCCTAAATCCATCCTTAATGGCTTGACCATATTTTCTTAATCTTATTATCATTGATTTTTTTATAAACAAATGATATTTTGTGTAGATATTTTATGCAATTATATGAATGACACTCTATACATACATACATTACATACAATCCTCCATCCATAATCACCCAATTACTTATGATTGGCATCTGATAGGATTTGAAGTTTTCACGATAGTGCTTACTCCACTAGGTATGTAAAAAGGAACACACAAAAATGGTTGACAAGATGCCTATGACGTAACTCTGAGTGGTTCCTTCTTTCTGCAAGAACATCATATATTTTTACTAGACTGTGCAATATTGTTTCTGTAATATTAATGGCCTTCTATATGTACATATGTAATATCTGGACCTCCATATGCAATCACACAACCTGTGATTGGCATCTAGGGTTTCAAGATTTCATGATATTACTTACAGGAGATTACATCACTAAGATCGTGTAATTTTCAAATATTAAAAAAAAAAATCAATGGTTGTTGCTATTTCACAACTTTGTCACACAATTGAATTTTCCATGTAGATATTGAAGTCTTGGTTCCTGTTCTATTTGCGTTGAGGGATGATGATTCCTTTTTTCCACTTATTTGATCTTAGCTTCCTCTGCATTTTGAGTATCCACTCATGTGATTGGTTTTTACAAATACCTCTCAACTTGTTTCACGTCTTCTTTTAGACATCCCCATACATTTCAAAGAAACAAAAAGGGAAAAATGAGTGCCACCTTTCCAAAACTCTCAACATTGGGGTACATAGAGGGCTTGGTGCTCTTGATTAAATGTTATTTTGATACCCTCGTACATGATATAATCCAAGGAAAAAGTTGCAATCTTGTCAATCCTCAAATCTTGAAAACTGTTAAATCTACTTAATTCTGAATGGGATATGAAATTATATTTTCTTCATTTAATTTTCAATGGGATATGAAATTATATTTTCTTCATATGAAGTTCAATGAAGTTGGAACCACTCTCAAACATCATGAAACTATTAATAATAAAAATATAAGTAAAAGATAGAAAAAGAATCTTAACTTTTTATTCTAAGAATTTAATATTACTAGTAAGTTACTGGAAAAGAAGAGTGAAAGTAATATCATGGCAATTTATTTATTTTTAACAAAATGAATATAGATGTCAGAATTCAAATGTAATTATCTTTGTGTCTCATCTACATACTGACTTTATGACATTGGTAAGGCATCAATTAACAATCATTATTCCTGGAATTCATTTAAGGATGTCATTTCCTCTTCCATAGACAACAAGCACTCTAATAGAATATTTATATGTTTTATGCTAGTTTTTTGAGCACTAACATGGACATGACATCAAATTCAATATTGTATGTTGTAAGCTTTAAACATGTGTAGAGAAACAAAGCATACAGATTCTTTTAAGCAAAATAGAGATCACAACACATCATTCACACATAAACACAGAGATTTACCATGGAAACCCTTAACCAGGAAAACCAGAAAACCTTGGAGCCACAACTCCTATTTTATCTTCATTATGATTATGAAATCCTCACAATACAAAATATAGGTATTCCAAAACATCCAAATACCCTAATCCATTAACTCGGATTAGAAAAATCCTCCAATCCCTTAACCGGGATTAAGTTACATATTTTTAGACAAATTCTAAAAATAGCCACAAACAGCTATTGTTGATGTATTTGTAACTTCGGAATGTATTCACTTGTATATCTTATGTCTTGTACCCCATTTTTTATTCCGAGAAGTGTCTGTAATGTATTTGGGTCATGTCATGCCCCGATGTTCCTATCGGGAGATTCAATAATGTAAACAAGTCATGTCAAGTCACTATGGGTAACCCTCCTATTGTTCAAGGGTTAAAATCCCCATAGTTCCGGGGCCCTATTGTTATTAGACTCTCCTAGAGAAGTCGGCCCTGGTGAGTCATTATGAAGTCAAGAATTAGTATAAATAGAGAGTGAGCCTCTCTATTTATCACACACTCACTCACACTCAGTTGTAGCGCATAGATGAGGAAGAAGAAGTTGTTGGGGCTAGAGAGAAAGAGGCTACTGCTGTCGGGATATCATCTTACTATTTTTGGGGCTTTTCTATTGGTGTTGATTCTATTTCTGAGGAAGTTGCAGGGTTTTCTCCTTTATGGTTTCCCTGAGGAAATCTTTGTGTTCATTGTCTTATGTGTTTGATTGTTGTGCTTGTTATTCTCTTAGTTAAAGATCCTAAGTTAATGCTAGCTTAAATGATAAAAATCTATCATGGTATTAGAGCTAACCTGAGAACAAGACATTGTACAGCTACGGAAACTAGGCTTCCTACTTTTTGGATCTCTCTCCACAGACTTTCAACAAAAGAAGGTTGGGCTGACTCTCCTCCCTAGGGTGCATCTTTCTATCGAAGCAGAATCTGATTCTGAGCATTTTTCAGTTTTTGACCTGACACTACTGCTGAAAATTAAGGATTTCCATAGAAGTGGAATTTTTGAGTGATCCCATGCCTGAATTGATATCCTCCTCAAAATAGAAGTTTAGAGATCAAGATCGAAGATTTTGGTGGGATAGAACTCTAGGAAATTCAAACCCTAATCTGCTCCTCAACCAGCACTACAGAAATTTAGCTCCAGATCTGACATCTTAACCTGGTAAGATCTAAATCTTTTGTATTTCCATTTGAGGTTCTCAGTTAAGTTGTCTCATCATACCAAGCTTGATGAAAATCTTGAGGGGGCTGATAACTTCTGAGCTTGGAAGTATAGGATCTCCCTCGTCTTGGAAGAAAATGAGTTGGACTCCTACATCAATGTGGAGATTCCAGTTCCAGAGGGAGATGAGGCTAAGGCCTTACATAAGAAGAAGTTGGTTATGGCTAAGAGGATTATTGCTGATTCAATTAAGGATCACCTCATACCACAGGTGTCCTCCCTAAAGACATCTAAAGCTATGTTTGATTCCCTAACCAAACTATTTGAAGGAAAGAACATAAACCGGAAGATGACCTTGAGGAACCAGTTGAAGAATGTGAAGATCCAGAATGCGGAGACCATATATTCATACTTCACAAGGGTATCCCAGGTCAAAGAACAGCTGGAAGCAGTAGATGAAGAAGTGGAGAATGCAGAGATTGTGATGACCACCTTGAATGGTCTTCCTAGGACATGGGACTCATTCATTCAAGGGATCTATGCCAGAAAGAAGTTAGTCAAGTTTAGTAGACTATGGGAAGAATTCTCTCAAGAAGAAGCTTGGATAGCAGATCGAGAAGAAAAGATGGGAAGTGAATATCAAGCTCTCATAGTACAATCCAAGCAAACCATATTTAGCCACCACAGAGGTAAGAACTCTCACCAAAGGAATAACTTTAGAAATCCTAGAGATATGTCTAAGTACATTTGCTATACATGTGATGAAAGAGGACACTTTGCTAGAGATTGTCCTAGAAACAAAATTAGCTCTCACAAGAAGAAGGGAAACAAGAGAAGACATCATGCTCATGCTACAGAGGATGATGAACCTTCCACAAAGAGAACCGGACAAGACAGTGATGAATAATATGTTCTGATTTCTGCTCTCATGGAAACTATCACACATGGCAGCAATGATTGGATTATAGATACTGGTGCTTCCAAACATATGAAAGGATTCAAGGAATCCTTTATGAAACTATCTGAACATGAATCACCTCACAAGGTGAAACTTGGAGATGACTACCAGTATCCAATAAAAGGTAGTGGTCAATCCTCATACAAGCTAGATTCTGGAAATTCTATCAAGATGAAAGATGTATTGTTTGTATGTGGACTAAAGAAGAACCTCCTCTCCATATATGCATTGGATGCAAAAGGAATGAGGGTTGCATTTGTAGATGGTAAAGTGCTCATGTGGCCAAAGGGAAAGTCTTTTGATGATGCAGTAGTGATTGGGGAACAAGAAGGAGGACTATACAAATTGAAGGGCCGACTAGAACAAGCTTTGGTTCATGACTCGGTAGAACCAAATGAGCTTTGGCATTAAAGGATTGCACATGTGCATTACAGAGCACTACCGCTTGCAAGCAAAGCTGTTGAAGGTCTCCCAGAAATGCAGACAAAACATGAAGGTGTATGCAAAGTATGTGCAAAAGGGAAGAACACAAAGAAGACATTTCCAAGTAGCAAGAGCAAGGGAAAATGAATCTTGGTATGTATACTATGTTTCTTTTATTGATGATTTTTCTAGAAAGACATAGATATACTTTATGAAGAACAAGGATGAAGTATTCAGCAAGTTGAAGGAATTCAAAGCCTTGATCGAGAACCACACAGAAAAGAAGATCAAGACCTTTAGATCAGATAATGGTGGAGAATTCACATCAAATGAATTCAAAGAGCTATGCAAAGACTCAAGTATTAAGAGTGAGTTATACACTCCATATAATCCACAACAGAATGGGATTGCAGAAAGAAAGAATAGAACGATCATGGAAGGAGCAAGGGCCATGCTTCATGATCAAGATCTTCCCATGCATCTATGGGAAGAAGCTTCCAGAACAACGGTATATGTATAGAACTGTACTCCACATAGAGTTCTCGAGAACAAGACACCTGAAGAAGTATTCTTCGGCAAGAAACCAGAAGTTATCCATCTCAAAATATTTGGTTTTCCTGCATACATACACATTTCGAAAGAAAAGAGGACGAAGTTAGATCCTTTAGAAAAGAACAGTATATTTGTGGGATACTCTAAAAGCTCGAAGGATTACAGAATATACTTCCCAGGATTCGAGAAGATTGACATTAGCAGAGATGTAACATTTGACAAAGATTCAGCCTACATCAAATCCAGGAAGGGACTGGCTGAAGAACCTGAAGAAATAGAAGCACCTAGAATTCATGATACAACCATGAACGAAGAGATTCAAGAAGAGGATCAAGAATTAGAAGAACCTCAAGAACCTGTGGATCCACCTCAAGAGAAGAATCCTCACAAGAGGAAACCTGCTTGGGTACGTGAAATTATCCAAGGTGCATAAAGATATGGAGCTTTAGAAGAAACACACAGAGGAAGGAAGAGAACTAGGTCCTGCTCCAGTTATGTAGCCTTCCTATGTGACATTATTGATAAAGAACCTTCCAACTATGAAGAAGCGACAAAAAGGAAAGAATGGAAGGATGCTATGATAAAAGAGTATCAATCGATCATGAAGAATGATGTTTGGGATGTTGTCCCAAGACCAGAAGGGAAGTCCATTGTAACTTCCAAATGGATCTACAAGATCAAGTATGTTGCAGATGGCAGCATAGATAAATATAAAGCAATATTTGTGGCTCATGGTTTCTCCCAGAAAGAAGGAATAGATTATGAAGAAACTTTTGCACCTGTAGCCAGATACACTTCCATCAGATCAGTACTTTCTCTGGCTGTAGTGATGAAATGGAAGATACAACAGATGGATGTCAAGACTGCTTTCTTGAATGGTGTAGTATAATAGGAAGTGTATTTGGAGCAGCCACTTGGTTTTGAGACACATGACATGGAGTCTCATGTTTGTAGATTGAATAAATCCCTGTACAGTTTGAAATAGACACCCAGGACATGGTACGACAGAATTGATGGCTTTCTATCCAGTTTGGGCTTTATCAAGAGTAAAGCAGATTCCAACCTTTACTACAAGGTTGAAAATGGTAACCCAATGATACTTCTACTCTATGTAGATGATTTGTTTGTAACAGGTATGGATGGGTTGATTGCTGATACGAAGAGGAAGCTTGCTGTCGAGTTTGAAATGAAAGACTTGGGAATGATGCACTATTTCCTAGGCATGGAGGTGTGGTATAATGTGGATGGAATCTTCCTTGGACAAGGGAAGTATGTAGTAGAGATCCTGAAGAGGTTTGGGATGATGGACTGCAAGTCCATAACCATACCTATGCATCGAACCTGAAGCTGTTGAGTGATGCTTCATTAGAAGCGATTGATGCCATGATGTATCATCAGATGATTGGGTCCTTGATGTACCTGATGAACATGAGACCAGATATTTGCTTTGCTATGAACACCTTGAGCTAGTTCTTAACAGATCCGAGACATGTTCACTTGATTGCTGCAAAGCATATTCTGAGGCACCTAAAGGGTACAGTTGATTATGGGCTCAAGTACGAGGAAAATTAGAAGATTAACCTGGAGGGTTATGTTGATTTAGATTAGGCAGGTAGTGCCATCGATAGGAAGATAAATTCAGGATGTAGCTTCAGTATGGGATCAACTGTGATCTCTTGGTTTAGAAAGAAGCAGTCCTGTGTGGCACTGAGTAGAGTTGAAGGAGAGTATGTTGTAGCTTGTTAAGATAGTTGCGAGGCAATGTGGCTGAGAAAGATACTATTTGATTTATTTGATCTCTAGTTGGATGCTACTTGTATATATTGTGACAACCAGAGTTGTGTGAAGTTGTCAGAGAACCCAATGTTCCATGACAAGTCAAAGCATATCGAGATAAAGTATCACTATATCAGGGATATGGTGTAGAGAGGAGCAGTGAAGCTTCAGTATGTTGCGACAGATGAATAGATAACTAATGTGTTAACGAAGCCATTGGCCAGAGTGAAGTTTGAATACTCCAGGGAGAAGCTTGGTGTTCTCTAGATTGAGGTTCCCTCCAATGGTAAATGATGAGACCTAGAGACATTCTGACATGGTGAGAGGATTAGGTTCCTTCCATGGTCAGATGTAAGGGCTGAGCCATTCTATCATAGTGAGAGGATTGGTTCCTTCCATGTCAAATGTGGGTGCTGAGCCATTCTGATGTGACTATAGGACTGGTTCCTACATGATCAGATATAAGTGATAAATTCCATTCTTGGAATGGAGGAAACTGGTCAGTTACCAGGAATACTCAGTCTGGGACCGAGGGCCATTCTGATATGAATGAGGGATGTAGTCTCACATGACCAGATAAAAGTGCAGGGCCATTCTGATGTGATTGAGGCATGTGTTCCCACTTGATCAGATATAAGGGTTGTTGCCATTCTCTAGGAGAATGGAGGCACCTGGTCAGTTACTAGGAATCCTCAGTCTGGGACTAAGAGCCCTTCCGATGTGGTGTTTTTGAACATGGTCAGATGTAAGCACAGAGCCCTTCTGATGCAGTGTTTTCGAACATGGTCAAATGTAAGTGTAGAGCCCTTCCGATGTGGTGTGTTCACACATGGTTGAATATAAGTGCTGAGCCATTCTGGCACGATGTGTTTACACATGGTCAGATGTGAGTGCTAGGCCTTTCTGACGAGATGAGGTCATATGTGAGTGTTGGGAATGCCTTTCTAACAAGATGAGGTCATATGTAAGATTTGGGTAGGCCATTCTGACTTAGGGTCAGATATAAGCATTGAAGACCTACATGAAGGGTAGGTCTACAACCTGCATGAAAAAGGGCTAGCTCTATAGAACTTCCTATGATGAGAAGAATCGATAGATAGCACCGATGATGATGATCTAGAATTGATAATGATCTAGATCAAGTGATGATCTAGATGTGATGATGATCCAGACTTGATGATGATCTAGATCAAGTGATGATCCAGATTTGATGATGATATAGTGATGATGATCCAGCAGTGGTGATCCAGATCGAGTGATGATCCAGATCCCGTGATGAAGAAGACTTGAAGACAAAGATGACTTGAAGATGAAGAAGAAGAAGAAGATGAATAAGACTTGAAGATGAAGATGACGAGATGATCCAATCGATACAGAGAAGAAGACCAGTGCTGAAAATTGTGTCAAAAGAATACCTTCCTAGTTAAGAGAGAGTGTTGATGTATTTGTAACTTTGGAATGTATTCACTTGTATACCTTATGTCTTGTACCCCGATGTTTATTATGGGAAGTGTATGTAATGTATTTGGGTCATTTCATGCCCCGATGTTCCTATCGAGAGATTCAATAATGTAAACAAGTCATGTCAAGTCATTATGGGTAACCCTCCTATTGTTCAAGGGTTAAAGTCGTTGCAGTTTCGGGAACCTACGGTTATTAGAATCTCCTAGAGAAGTCATCCCTAGTGAGTCATTGTCAAGTTGGGGATTAGTATAAATAGAGAGTGAGCCTCTCTATTTATCACACACTCACTCACACTCAGTTGTAGCACATAGCTGAGGAAGAAGAAGTTGATGGTGCTAGAGAGAAAGAGGCTACTGCTGTCGGGATATCATCTTACTGTTTTTGGGGCTTTTCTATTGGTGCAGATTCTATCTCTGAGGAAGTTGCAGGGGTTTCTCCTTTATGGTTTCCCCAAGGAAAATATTTGTGTTCATTGTCTTATGTGTTTGATTGTTGTTCCTATTATTTTCTCGGTTAAAGATCCTAAGTTAATGCTAGCTTAAATGATAAAAATCTAACAGCTATAAATAGCCATAAAATCTATAAATAGCCAAAAAAAATTGCTCATTGCGCTCGCATAGGAAACAGGGCCTACAGCCTGTTTCCATGGAAGGTGCCCTTGGCATTGCCGAGCTGCAGTGCTGACATGTGCACCTCCCCTCCATACACACATGCAAAGAATATAACATATACCCAACATATGCTTCACAACAGAATATTATCCAAGTCATATCTAGTGTGATAGAAATAGACTCCAATAAACATTACAACTTTTAATTACTATTTTAACAAAATTACGAAACATCTCTAGTGTCACGGTCACTTGGAGTTGCAAGAACCTTTACTTTCTTCTATAAATCAAGTATTGTTTATTGGAATTCACTAATATTCTTGGCAGCAGTTGAAGTATATTTTTTTTTCTTGCTTGCATTTCATCCTCATCAATGGAGTGGTGTAAAGCTACCATATTTCCATCTCTCGAAGTGTCAAGTTTTTTTATACTCTCTTCTCTAGCTATATTTGCAGGTCGGGATATGTGGTCTCCAATTCCTGGAAACAAATTCCTTTCTCTTAAAATTATGCTTCTAATGATGTATATTTTCTTTAAATTGATTCAGTCCAGCTCAAGCATCCTGTTATCTCCCAAAATAAATTTATTTTGATGGTATGAAGAATTTAACTCATGCAATGAAGGATATGAATATCACTGACAGTTTGAAAGCCTCTATTTTTTTATTTGGGTAAAAATTTCAGAAATTGTAGCTTTTGGTGGCTTAGGTGAGGCTCAGAACATCTCATTAGCCATCGAAAAGGGTTGTATTCGGAAGATTAAGAAGGAGTACAACATATACACTGACCACCGAAAGAACAANCAGTTCCAGACACTTCTGCTGCAAGACACAGATGGGCATTGGATACATGTGATGGAAACAATTTCTTACTTGACGAATATTATTATGGTGTATGATGAAACACAAAGCTTGCCCGAACTGTTTATTTTGACAGCAGGTTAGAGGCTTAATCCTCTACAATGCCGATAGTTCAGAGATTTAGTCCTCTATGTCACCGCCACTACGAAGGGTCTAGTGGGTTCAATTTCTGACGCACTAGTGGCTTGATGTTCTGATTGCCGATCATTAGTGGTATGAGGTTCTAATCGCAGATGAAGATTCTAGTGGTTTGAGGTTCCAATCGTGACGTTAGTGGTTTGAGATGCCGACACTGCGCCAATGTTTTGGTCTAAGGCACTAATGGGATAGTGGCTAGAGCTTTCGATTTTCGATCATGAAGCTAGTGGTTTAAAGCTCCGACACTGCAACAACGTTCTGGTCTAAGGAACCAATGGGATCGTGGTTAGAGCTTCCGATTTCCAATCACGAAGCTAGTGGTTTAAATATTCGACACTGCGGAAACATTCCGATCTAAGGTTCCAATGGGATAGTGGCTAAATATTTCGATTTTCGATCGCGAAGCTAGTGGTTTAAAGCTCCGACACTACGGCAACGTTTTGGTCTAAAGTTTCGATGGGCTAGAGGAAAGAGCTTTCGATCACCGATGTAGAAACCATCGCAATGCTAGTGATTTGAGACACCCACAATGTGGCAGCATTCCGGTCTAAGGGACCGATGGGATAGTGGCTAGAGCTTCCAATTTTTGATCGCGAAGCTAGTGGTTTAAAGCTCCGATACTGCGGTAGCATTTAAATAAAAAGTTCCTACACATTAGTGATTACAGATTCTGATCACTGATAAGCTAGTGATTGAAAGCACCAATACATTCAGTCTTGGTGCTCCGATCACCAATGCTGAGGAAATTAGTTGTTTGAATCTCCAACATCGCGGTAGCATTCAACCTTGAGGTTTCGATGATGTAGTTATTACAGCTTCTGATCGCCGATGTAGAAACTGTTGTGACGCTAGTAATTCGAGACGTCAACACTGCGGCAACATTCAGGCCTAGGGCGCCAACGGGTTAGAGGTTATAAATTTCGATCACCTTCCACGGAGGTAGGGTAAAAAATTCTGACAGATTAAGCAAGAAAGGTCACATCAGTTAACCGCCGAAACATTGGCTTTTGGTGGCAAGTTTACACTAGACCAACAACAGTGATCACTAGCAACCACTTCAGTTATTAAATGTTTGCTCAGTGAACTAGATATTCGAAATAGATAGACAAATAGTTAGCTAGGGTTTTAAACCCTAATCTGGAAAAAAACTATCACTTCTGAGTATTTTTTGTGAAAACAGATCAAAGTTTCAAGATCTGTCATTTTTGCAGAAGGCTATAAAGCCCATGATAGATTTTATAATAAGGGTTCAACTTCGGGGATTTTTAAGCCTATAATGATTTCATGCTTCTCATTTTACTTATTCATGATATAAGCTCTTTTGTTGTGATCTGTTCAACCATTATTTCTTTCTTTACTGTATTTATGCTTGAATGTGTATTTAGGTCATTTTCAGATTGATTAAAAGATTATAGTTGTCATCCTGTTGGTTTATTAGTGCGATTTGATTTATAAATACCATCCTCATTAGGACTTAGCCATTTATATGCATGTGTTTTGTATGTAAGTCTTCCAGCCTGGTGAATTCTCCATCCCTGCACCTTATTGTCGAACTTCTGAGCAATTGTAACTAAAACCCTTGTAAATGAGTGAATTTTATGCATGTCTTGAGAGTGGAAAGGTTATATAGGTCAACTAACTTGATCCATATCAGAAAACCCTAAATTGTTTTTAAGTTACTAGGCATCCTCGAGCTACAAACTAGAGGAGTTTCCTGGAGTGATAACAAATTGGCATCGTTGTTGGGGAGAGGAGATTGAAGCTCAGCTTCCCTGGGAGATGACATAGATCCATGCTTTGATGGTAGACAAAGCTTGGACATTATTATTGTTTTAATCATCTATCTGGTGACTCCATTGATATAAGGTGGCTTCAAGAAGACCAAGTACCAGAGAAAACCCAAAGGGGCCACCAACAACACTTGTTTCATATCCAGAAGAAATTTTGAGGAAAGCTAGGGCTTTACTAAGATAGACCAACAGTGCTGAACAAAAATCTACATCAGGTATTTCAACAAATATTTCTGTTATTATTTCTTCTGCTGAAACATACAATCTCAAGAATTTATAAATGCATCATAAAATTTTAGGGTCCGGGCATCTTCAAGCACTGTTGCTTGTAAAGATCTCATCCCTGGACACTCCATGAAAGACAAATTCAGTGGCAACTCCACAACATTAAGATGTCAAACGCATTTGCTGCTCTTTTGGATTGGAGGTTTGCACCTCTTGACTTCTCTTCCATTCTGGATTTCCCACATCTAGTACCTGATATGTCCAAATGGGGATATTTTTTACTTGTCTTCAAGGAGGTGGAAGAAGACAATCCTGTAGAACACCTCCTCAAGTTTCACAAATGCATGGATATATTAGATCAGCAACATGAAGATGTTCATGTATTCATTATATGGTGATTCACGTCAATGGTATTTTTCTTTACCTCCTTCCATCATTTCATCATTGAAATATTTTCACCGAGCATTCATTGAGCACCGTAAAAGGTACTATCCAGATGAGTTTGCATTCGATAATTGTTGTGAAGAATATCAGCTACATTCTCAGGATGAAAAGGTAAATAGAGAAGAATATCTCCTTCAAGAGCTACCTCATCTCTTTTATGATCTTCACAATGAGGTACTTTCCCATAAACATAAACTATAAATGAATTATAAAGGGGTTCAAGGTTTTCCTACCATCATTAAATCTGATTGTGGTGAATCTAAGGAATTGATTTCTTTGACTACACATGGAAATGATTAGCTTTTTGCTGGTCAAATGATCATTGAAATCAGTCAGGGTAGTTCACAGTGTCCAAATTTGCAAATTAAGGAAAGTTGCAGTAACCAAGAGGAGCAAGATTTCTAGGGACTGTCTAATCTTCAGGTAGAACATTAGGAAGATCTTCCTTCTCCTTATGAACATGTTGCTTCGAATCATGACAAGGAAATAGGTAATATTTTTCCAGATCTGTTTCAAAATTTTATTGTTGATACTCCTATATGAGAGCCTTCATCTCTGTCATTAGGATCTTATCTTGATGCTCCTATATTCAAAAAATATAGTAATGAGGAAGAAGAGGTTAAAATTTGTGAAGACTTATCGTTTACTCAAAGTTCATCTAGTTCTTATTTTCAGCAAAGAGATGATAAAAAAGGTGTGAATGATGTGATAGATGCTTGTTACGAATCTGCTGCTCAAAAGTCCAATATAGATCTTTTTAGTTTTGGCTATCCTACAAAGATATTATTATAGAAGAGGAAATTGTTAGCTGTGATAAGCCAACCTATCATCATGATGAATTCAAATTATGTGAAGGGGAGCAGAAAGATTCAGATCAGTTGTTGAGCTTGCATTGTTATCAGACAAAGGAAGAATGCAATAGATATGAAGAGGAAGATGATGGTCTAAAAAGTCTAGAACATCAGGGCATAACTCATCCTTTTTAGTTAGAGGTTGAGCAATCTACAGTTAAGATAGTGATCACTAAAAGAAGCCAGCAACAGCATTTCATTAAGTTGGAACAACAACATAAAAAGGTATTTCTTGTTGGCTTTTATGACCTTGTTGCTAACTATCTGGAACTTATGAGCAACATAGATATCAATATATTTTTGTTAGATGATAGCTGGTTCTGTCACCCTTCAAAACTACATTGTTGCATGCTAGGGTTTCATTTATTTTTTGGGTCAAGATCAGGGATAAGTTCAGTAGATTAGCTTCTAACCTAGCTTCATTGGAAGCATGACGTCACATGATAAGAAGGATCTAATAATTATAATTAGGAGTATGATTAGATAGGAAAATAAGCTCTTAATATGAGTAGCTAGGTCATTTTTAGTTGTTTTCATGAATAAGCGGAGCGAGCTACAGGAAGGGTGCAGCGGATCAGTTATAGAAGACAAATGACTCCATGCCCAATGGAACACTAGAAGATAGCTTTAATTATTCTTTTTTAGGAAAGGCATTTTGGTTTGGGGTTCTTGGGACCTCACAGGGAGGTTCCCATCCCCAAGTAAGAGCTAGATGTTATCTCCCAAAATAAATTTATTTTGATAGTATGAAGAATTTAACTCATGCAATGAAGGAGGTGAATATCACTGACAATTTGAAAGCCTTTATTTTTTTATTTGGGTAAAAATTTCACAAGTTGTAGCTTTCGGTGGCTTAGGCAAGGCTTAGAACATCTCATTAGCCATCAAAAAGGGTTGTCTTCGGCAGATTAAGAAGGAGTACAACATATACACTGACCATCGAAAGAACAACAAAATTTACCCTCCGTGTTTTTAACTACAGTGACAAGCTTGGGCAAATTACGCAGGTGCAATAAAAACTCCAAAAACTGAAATTGTATATGGAATGAGTCATTCAAAGACTTCTATTTATTAGTTCCAGACATTTCTATGGCAAGACACGGATGGGTGTTGGATACATGTGATGGAAATGGTTTCTTACTTGACAAATATTATTCTGGTGTATGATGAAACACAAAGCTCACCTGAACTGTTTATTTTTTATAGCAGGTCGAAGGTTTAATTCTCTACAATGCCGACATTTCAAATATTTAGTCCTCTATATCACCGCCACTATGGAGGGTCTAGTGGTTTGAATTTTCGACGCACTAGTGGTTTGATGTTCCGATCATCGATCATTAGTGGTCTGAGGTTCTGATCATGACGTTAGTGGTTTGAGATGCCGACATTGCGGCAGCGTTCCGATCTAAGGCGCCAATGGGATAGTGGCTAGATCTTCTGATTTTTGATCATGAATATAGTGGTTTAAATATCCGACACTACGGCAGCATTTTGGTCTAAAGTTTCGATGGGCTAGAGGAAAGAGCTTCCGATCACTGATGTAGAAACCGTCGCAATGCTAGTGATTTGAGACGCCAACACTGCGGCAACATTTCGGTCTAAGGCGCTGATGGGATAATGGCTAGAGATTCTGATTTTCGATCACGAAGATAGTGGTTTAAAGCTCTGACATTGCGGCAGTATTCAGATAAAAAGTTTCGACACAATAGTGATTACAGCTTCCGATCATCGACAAGCTAGTGATTGAAAGCACTGATACATTTAGTCTTGGGGTTCCGATCGTCGATGTTGAGAAGATTAGTCGTTTGAATCTCCGACACCGCGGCAACATTCAGCCTTGAGGTTCCGATGCATTAGTTATTACATCTTCCGATCGCCGATGTAGAAACCGTCGCGACACTAGTAATTTGAGACAGCGACACTATGGCAGCATTCAGGTCGACGGCGTCGACAGGTTAGAGGTTATAACTTTCGATCACCGACCACGACGGTAGGGTAGAAAATTTCGGCCGATTAAGCAAGAAAGGTCATGTCAGTTAACCACTGAAACAATGGCTTTTGGCGGCAAGTTTACACTATACCAATAGTAGCATTCACTAGCAACCACTTCAGTTATTAAATGTTCGCTCAGTGCACTAGATATTCGGAATAGATAGACAAATAGTTAGCTAGGGTTTTAAACCCTATTTTGGAAAAAACTATCACTTTTGAGTATTTTTTATGAAAACAGATCGAAGTTTCAAGATCTATCTTTTTTGTAGAAGGCTATAAAGCCCATGATAGATTTTATAATAAGGGTTCAACTTCAGGGATTTATAAGCCTATAATGCTTTCATGCTTCTCATTTCACTTATTCATGTTATAATCTCTTTTGTTGTGATCTGTTCAGCCATCATCTCTTTCTTTACTGTATTTATGCATGAATGTGTATTTAGGTCATTTTTAGATTAATTAAAAGCTGATAACTGTCATCTTATTCGTTTGTTAGTGCGATTTGATTTATAAATACCATCCTCATAAGGACTTAGCCATTTATATGCATGTGTTTTGTATGTAAGTCTGCCAACCTGGTGAGTTCTCCATCCCTGCACCTTATTGTCGAACTTCTAAGCAATTGTAACTAAAAGCCTTGTAAATGAGTGAGTTTTATGCATGTCTTGAGTGTGGAAAGGTTATATAGGTAAACTAACTTGATCCATATCAGAAAACCCTAAAAGCATTTTAAGTTACCAGGCATCCTCGAGCTACAACCTAGAGGAGTTTCTTGGAGTGATAACACATCCCTAAGTTGGAGTTCAAGCTCTTCATTCAGTGACACTTGATTTTCTATTTGATCATTTCTCCATTTGCTTCAACTCCTTAGTTTCAACAAGTTTTGGTTGTAAATATGTGTGACTTTTTTTCTTTGATTGTAGGGGTTGAGCCATGAGAGAGTATTAGATTTTTGTTTTCCATTTGAAACAACCCTTCTATCTCTTCCTTAAGATCCTTAAGAGCCTATAGATTGTTGTTTTTCTTTTGAAACAACCCTTCTAGCTCTTCCTTTTCGGATTCTATGATATTAGGATTCCTTTTTGGTTTGTTGATTTCTTCATTTAACTAACATAGGAAAGAGTTTCTTTTTCTTATGGGAAAGTGTAGAAATTAAAGGTTCATTTTCATTTGCAGCTAGAATTTTTTATTCATGATT
Source organism: Pseudotsuga menziesii (assembly GCA_001517045.1). NCBI lineage: Eukaryota > Viridiplantae > Streptophyta > Pinopsida > Pinales > Pinaceae > Pseudotsuga > Pseudotsuga menziesii. Next base: position 367,914 of record LPNX010443763.1, read on the forward strand.
CGTCATCCCATTTGAGTTGTATCTTGATTGTGGCCTTCATGGTTAATACATATTGAAGTGAGAAAATGATTTAGAAGCGAGTCTAGTGCAGAACCCACTTCTTCCACAAACTCTACCATTTGATTTTTTTCCTAAAAGGAGATTACTGTAAACATTGACAAGCCTTTGTATGATAGAATCCAATTCCGGATTCTACCACTAGAGGACACATGGTATATCCTAGGGATTTTAAGAATGTAGAGAACCTGAAGTAGTGAATGGCATGCTCTCATAATTAGTATTATCTACACAACTAGAGTGGAAAAAACCTTCAAGAATCCCCATTATTCTATGATGGATGCATTTAATATCTAACGATGAGAGGACGTTTTGGTTCATTTAGAAGAAGTAAATGGACTTATTTCATCTTCATAATAACTTCCTTTAGAGAGATATCTTGGTGAAAACTAATTTGGTGTTATTCCCTCAAGAGAACTATTGTTCAATCCATCGTTGTTTAAAACATTAAGACAAGTTAACCTTTCTTTATTTTGTTAATATGTTCAGCTTCAATGTTGTGATTTTGGAATAGAAAATTTCACCTTCTCTAAGACTCCATCCAAGCTTTTCCCTTTTGCATGAGCATCCAAAATCATACAAAAATATCTCTAGGACTAGAAAGGGTTACCTCATTGGCCAAATTTTCAGAATGTAAGGTAGAAAAATGTTGGTCACACGTTGTGCATTTATTAGTGACTAGAATCTCTATTTTTTATTTTGTAGTGGCAACTTCTAAAGCACCTTTCTTCTCCGTCAGAGGTAAGGCATTGTTATTTTTGGCCCATACTCACTTCAATAGGTCTCTGTGATTGCACTTGTAATTTTCCAAAAACTATTACAGACTCTGCAATCTTATCAAACGAACCTATTGCTAACTATCCCACCTCAATGAGATCATCCTTCAAATTAAGAAAGGTGACCTAGCAGTTTATTAGAAAGCGTGTCATGCTCTTAAAATGTGTCAGTATAAAAGTCAATGCAGATGCCCAAGATTCAACATAGGTAGCTTCATCTTCATTGCCACCACCATCAAAAAATGAAACAAGACCTTATTCGTAGCTCATATTCGTATCTTTTAAAAATTCAACATGATCATCAATAACCATGCAATTTATTTGACCAATACCACAGCCTCTACACAAAGCATGATTATCAATAACCATGCAATTTATTTGACCAATACCACAACCTCTACACAAAGCATTTAGTTGTGACTCAACTTGTGATAATTGCGCCGAAGAGGCGCATTCTACAGCCCAGTAGAGGGACGTGTAACTCCTTACATGCTCATTTTGGAGCTGACACGTGTCCTTTTAAGAAACAATAAAATATTATTAAAAATGACATGTAGATTTAAACATTTACAATGGCATATATATATAACTACACAAATTATATAAATTAAAAATCTTCCTCAACATTTTCACTCTAAAAGTGGGTTTCCATCTCGAGAGATTCCATTCCTCTTGGCACTTGGTAGATCCATTTTTAAGATAGATCTATGTTGATTTATTAACTATCCTTGCACACATGAACCTTGAAAACTAAAGTTCATTATTCCTTTTTTTAGAGTTCGTTTAAGGATGACATTTTAACTTGGAATAAACCAAAGAAGTCCATGATCCAGGACCAAATTAACTAACGAAATCAACTCCTCCGTTTAAAAGAAAAACAATTGGGTGAGGTGGCACCCAACCAGAGACATAACACTTCCAACATGGGTGCCACACATTAGCCACACTCATCAGCTCCTGGAGAACCCGACGGACTGTCAAAATTACCATTGATGAGAACAGTTGGATCATCATCTTTTCCATAAGCTGAAGAAATCCTGTGACGTAAGAATATCATGTTGAAGGAGACATTCATAAGTGTTTCTTCCACCTCAACACTAACATTTGAATTTTCTCAATGGGAAAACTCCTCCAACTATCCATTTATATATGGGAAAACTCCTCCAACTATTCATGGCTTCCTTAACATGGGGTGTCCTTTCGTCGTCTATCCCACATGCTCAACGTGTGAAGTAATCCTTTGTTTATGTTACCACGCGGATGGGAAGGTTGCTCCATGCCTAGCGTGAGAGATGGCATCTGGTGTAATAGCGCAGATAAGACCTTGCAAGCTTGAGTGTGGTAGAGGATGGGATGGTAATTCAGTGTGAATGCTAAATGGTAATTCTCAGTTGGATCCACCTAGACCACATAGTGGTAATTCTCAGTTGGATCCACGTAGGATAGGACGTATTGCGAACTCTATATCATGTTGTCAAGGGATGGTAATTCAGTGTGAATGTGAAATGGTAATTCTAAGTTGGATCCACCTAAATCAGGTAGTTGTAATTCTCAGTTGGGTCCACGTAGGATAGCACGTAGTGCGAACATTGTATCATGTTTCCAAGGTTGGGTGGTTCGCATGTATCCTTGTATAGCAGAGTAAATAGAGGGGAAACAAGCTTTCTAGAGAGTCCTTAATGAATCCTCTATATCTCTGCTATGCAGAGATTGTAGAGTAAATTCTTAAATAATGAATCTTCTATATTTCTGCAAGAGATTGCAGAGTAAATTCTTAAATTCTGCTATCTCTACACTTCTATATCTCTGTAAGAGTAAATTTTCAAATAATGAATCTTCTATATCTTTTCAAGAGATTGTATATTAAATTCTTAAATTCTGTTATCTCTATATAGATAGCAAAGTAAATTGTGGATTGCAGAGTAAATAGAGAGGAGGATAGCAGAGTAAATAGAGGGGTAACAAGCTTGCTAGATACTCCTTAATGAATTTTCTATATTTCTGCAAGAGATTGAAGAGTCAATTCTTAAATTCTTCTATCTTTGCAGAGATAGCAGAGTAAATTGAGGATATAATTGTAAATAGAGGGGAAACAAGCTTTCTTGAGTCTTTAATGAATCTTCTATAAGAGGGGTCAATTTACTATGATATCTCTGCAATAGTTAATAGAGGGGCAATAAGCTTGCTCGAGTTTTTAATGAATCTTCTATAAGAGGGGCTAATTTACTCTACTATCTCTGCAGAGATATCATAGTTAATAGAGGGTAAAAAGCTTGCTCGAGTCCTTAATGAATATTCTATAAGAGGGGAGACAATTGAGGATAACAGAGTAAATAGAGGGGCCACAATCTTGTTCAAGTCTTTAATGAATCTTCTATATCCTTGGATAGTAATGAATCTTGCTCAAGTCCTTAATGAATCTTCTATATCCCAGAGTCTTTAATGAATCTTCTATAACTCTGTATCCTTATCTTGCTCAAATATTTAATGAATCTTCTATAACTCTGTATCCTTGGATAGCAGAGTAATAGAGGGGCAACAATCTTGCTCAAGTCCTTAATGAATCTTCTATATCCTTGGATAACAGAGTAAATAGAGGGGCAACAATCTTGCTCAAGTCCTTAATGAATCTTCTATAGTATCCAACATGCCCCAAGGAACTCTTGACATCTCTTTGCTTTTGGGGTATACTGAGGTGTTCAATGATGTTGATTTTTGGGGGGTTTACTTGGATCCCACTAGCCGAAATGTAGTGTCCTAAAACAATCCCTTGGTTCATCATCATAAAACATTTCTCATTGCTTAGGGAAAGATGAGATTCTCTACATCATTCAAGAACTTTTCCTAACTTGGTCAAGTCTTCATCAAAGGTATCACCATAGATTCTGAAGTCATCCATAGGAACTTAGTTATTTTTATGGCATTTTGGACATAAATGGATAAATCTCTTTCCATTTTGTCTTGTTTCCTTTTTAGGTGCAAAGTACCTAGTTGCATAAACAATGAATTCAATATCTCTATGTTCATATCTTTTATCAAGTTCCATATTTTAGCTCTTGTGATTCTGGCAGTGGTGGCCTTTATAACTAGAGGTGCAAGGGCTATGTATCCCTACTCTTTCTCATGTTAGCTCATGAGTAATTTTTAAACAACTCCCTAACTTCATTATTCTTGAATTGATAAATATCTCCAACAACTATTAAGTTCAAAGGTTCCATCATTCCTCTCTTATTCCTCTTAGTAATATTAGTGTGAGGGAATCATCATCCTAATTATAGTTGATAACATGCTTATAACTAAATTGAAATCTTTCCTCATAATGATCCCCTAAGGTATCATTAACTATGAGTCATGTGAAATATCACTTCCCTTGTCTCTTGCAAATTACAATAATCCTAATACTTTGATGAGAAGTTTCCTTTCAATTGGTCCTAGGTATTTGATGTTGCCTCATTTTAATCCCATAAAACATCCCAAGACTGCATCTTTCAAGGTTGAAGGAAACAACTTGAGTTGTTGCACAACACCTCAAATTCAAATAAGAAAGTATTTGTGTCCTCTATAGGTAAACTAGGGAAGTGCAAAAGGATGAATGGCTTATATTCTTCATTCAATTAGATTCTTCGATTATATTTAAATTTAGAATTTTTATATGTGATATTTATCATATTATGTATTAACTTGACTATATGACAATATTAAAACTTTAAATATCTCTTCAATATAGGTGGAGGTTAAATATAGATCTTTTAAAAAAATACATTAAATCAAACAACAACATTTATTCTATACAATTTTTTCCACAATTTCTTTCAGTTAAAGTACAATTTCCTTCATCCCAAAGAAGACTCAAGAAGACACCCCAAGGAAAATTTCCTTCACCCAACCATCGATCGCAATGATAGAAAATGAGGCAATGTAAAATGTTTAATGAAGATCTTTGCAACTTTCTCTTTAGTAGTCAAATACTCTGAACCAAGAACAACATCCTAGATGAGTTGTCGAATGAATTGCATGTGAATCTCTATGCATTTTTCCTCCAATGCTTCATGTGGTTGCAATAGATAGGTATGGCACTTTGATTATCACACCAAAGAGTGGTGGCGTGATCTTGCTTAATTCCAAACTATATCATTAGTTGTTGAAGCCAAAGGACCTCTTGACTAGCAAAGAATTACAACACAATACTCAAGTTATACATAAGATAATGCATTCATTGATTGCTTCTTGCAATACTAGGAAATATGAGCAAATTCTAGGTGATACACAAAAACTAAACTAGGTGGACATTCAATAATCAACTAAATTAGCCCAATTCAAATTAGTGAAACCCACAAGTTGAGAATCACCTAAGGTATATCGAATGCCAAAATTGGTAGTGCCCTTAATGTACCTCAAAATTTGCTTGGCTATCTTCTAGTGACTCTAATGAAGAAATTGAGAGAACTAAGAGACACACTTGCAAACGAGATGGAACTGGGCAGGTCATGTATGGGTTAAATACAATAGACTCTCAACCAATTTCCTATATAACAAAGGATTAACACATGGTGAAGTACAACTCACAAAAAGTTGAATTCCTTAACTAAAATGGAGTGGGTAAAGGATTTCAATCAACCATGCCAAAGCAATGAAGTAAATCAAGGGCATACTTTCACTAAAAATGGAAATCACTTGTGAAGATTGAAGGACAGGCAAGCTAGTAAAATTATAATGCAAAGGACCAAGGTGTGTTATATCAAATCACTACATTAGTGCTTGATGAACACTTTGAATCATGGATAAATAACTACCAATAATAATTAAATCATCCATGTACATAACCAAAATCAAGATAACAACAACCTACCTCTTACTGTACACTATAGGATCAGAATGACAACAATTGAAACCAAAACAATAAGAAAATTATATATCTTCTCACACCAAGCTTGGGGAGCTTGTTTGATACTACATAATTAAAGGAAGCACTTGCAAACATGTGAAGGTTCCTACATAGAACCATAATATTTCCCCATGTCAATTTCCTCGCAAAACCTCCATATAGAAAAACACTCTTAGAAACGGGAGAAAAGGGTATTAGAATAATCAATTCCTTTAACTTCTAAAAATCCCTTGACTACATGATGTGCCTTATGCTTGTCAACAAAGCCATCTACTGCATATTTGGTTTTATAAATCCATTTACAATGATCAAGCTTGTGTTCCTTAGGAAGAGGAACTAGATTGTCGGTGTTATTTTTCAACAAGGAAGAATACTCCTTTGTCATATCAACATCCCATTTTGGTATACCTACAACATCGAAAAATTGTTGTGGATGGGTGGAAATGGTGTCACTCAAAAGAGAAATAGAAAATGTATGTGAAGAAGTATGGAAAGGGTTGTTGACTAAATAACTAAAATTAGTTTTCTCGTAGCCATATCTTTTGGTTTTGAGCATGAGGTTAGCCCATTGCTTACTTTTTGTACTATGTGGTGTGATGAGTTACATTATTGACTCCTAGCCAAGGGTGTGCACTATTGATCAAGGATGCTTGATTTTTAGTGCCCTTGGCTTACTCTGATTTTATTTATGTTCTAGTTGCATTACAAAAGCGATTAAGATATCCATTGTACACACCCTTCCTCTTTTTTTGCAATTTGTGGATAGTTTTTTTATAAATATAGGGCATGTTTTCTAAAAATAGGTGGAACAAACTTTGATCCAAGCAAAGTCATGGGAAAGGTTGAAGACTTATGAAGAAGGAAAGATGAGGAACAAAGGAAGGTTAAAGTGAGGCTAGAGAAGAAGGAAGATATTAAGGAAGGGGAAACCATGGACTATAGATTAATGTTTTTTTTTCAATTAGCCATAAAGATTTGATTATGTAATTTGTGTCGTAATAGGATGAAAGGCTCGCAAATGAGGATAATTCTTATCACTAAAAGCAACATCTAAAAATCACAAGTACATCAACAATATTTGTTTTGAGAAATACATCTTATAGTGTCTTTGGCTAAAGTTGTCATAGTATTTGGCACATATCTATGTCCTGAAAAATTTAGCTATAAAATTTTGACAATGTAATTTTGTGTGCTAATAAGGCAAAAGGCTCATAAATGAAGATATTTCTTGTCACTAAATAGAACATCTGAAAATCACAACAACAATTTTTTTATTTGTTCGAGAAATACTTTTTACAGAGCCTTTTCAACTAAGCTATCAAACTATAGGGTCATATTTGTGGGGCATATATGCAGCCAAAGTCACTCAAGAATTGTACCTTACCTCATCCACACCCACTCATATAATTTTTAACCCTAGTGTCCAAATAAATCATATCACCTTGCTACTAGCTACTACATGACACTCCCATAACCCACACAACTATATTAAATTAAAAACCTCTAAAACCAATATACAACATAAAATACCTCCTGATTTCTTAACCATCACTCCTTGCAAGACTTAGCCTTATGTTTAAGGGACATTAAAGAAACTTTGAAACCTCTCAAACGATGATGTCTACATTGGCATATTTTGGGATACAAATCAAAGCTCAAATATGCATGACACATTTAATGTATCAAATCAATTATAACATAACATTTAATGAATAATTCTTCGTTGATCTCGCAAACTAAAAAGGTAGAGTGGACTCCAATGACGTTAGTGAATTTGAATTCTATCATGTACAAAAGCTCCACCAACCCAAAAAAATGGTATCATCCACTTAGAATATTTAAATGTTCTTGGGACTTCAGTGATGTGTTGGATTCCAAAGACTTTGAATAAAATCTCTACCTAAACAACATTCCACGATTTGAAAAACATAATTACTCATTGGTTCAGAAATTCTTTCTTTTTTTATTATCACTTTGATGGAAGTTTATTGCGTGTTCCTTCCTTATAAAAGATTGTGTAAAAAGAGGGAGGGAAAGGGAAAACACACTATTCAAGCCTCCATCGAATTGAAGACACTCATTGCTAGAAGATTTTGATAATTTGTCACCAAGTTAACAATAAGTATTGTGATTAATACTACTGGCAGGTTTTGACATTTTGAGATCGTTATTCTATGAATAGACCAATCCATTTCTAAACATACATCTCCTACAGTGCATTCCCAACCCTTCCAAATGAGGTGTAGAATGAAAATAAACTCTAATTCTAGAACTAGAAGTCTCATTTTTTATTAGAGATGGGATCAAAATATGTTTAAAGTTGGTGTGCCTCTTATAAGGAATGAAGTCTAACATCTAGATCCCAACATAGATCCATCTAAAATTTTGTGCAAAACTTGAGAAGATTTTTGCACCTCCAAGGATTTTATCCCTCTTGGTGCATGGTAGATCCAAACTTTAGATAGATCTATGTTGGTTTTACGTGATTGAGGTATGATATAAAAATAATTATGATTGTTCTCCTCTTATGTGGGTGGTCTAATATGCTGCAACTTTTGTCATTCTTGTTTAGTTTATCTTGCAAAGTTCATTCTCCTTAGTAATCACTTAATAATGTTTCAGATTACATACATGATAATCCAAATTGATTTTGTTATCCAAAGCCACCAAAATATGAACTTTACATTTTTGAATACACATTATATACATGAAATATTTAAAAAAAATTTATGAGATCATCTACCTAAAACAAGTTGTGGACAAGAATATTTTAATTCACAATTTCAAATCTAGTAGATTTCCTTGGAGCTACTAATACGAGAATCTAAATATTCTACATTTTCAACCATTTTTCGATTAAATTTTACTGTTCATTTTGTTCAGAATTTGGAGATTTTGAAGATTTCTTAGAATCATTGATATTACTCGTGGAAATTGTATAATGTGAGTGCCACATGGGTTTTGAACGTGAAGATTCTATTCATGCATTCAAAAATACAATTTGAATACTTCAAAATTTGGATCACACTAAAAAAAATTACCTGAAAAAATTTACGGGAAAGTCCAAAACTTAGAATAGATAGATTGCTCCATTATAGGCTCTTTATTGGGTAATTTCTCATTGTAAGCACCATACCCACCTAAAGGTAGAAAAAATGGAAATAAAAATTTATTAAAAAATAAATAATTAATAGAAAAAGGAAAACCAAAAATATATTAAAAAAAATGTAAATAATGGTACTCGAGGAATTGTAATTTTTTTTTTAATACAACTTAGTTATTTGAAATATGAAATTATGCCCACTTTAAATTTAAAAGATCAGTAGCATACAATTTTATGAATAATTCTAATTCTGAGATATTTTCATTGCTATATATTTCTACTGCTACTTTTTATCTTAATCTCCATAATTGTTATTGCTCCTCTTCATACCAATAAATTGAACTCTAAGACCCAAATTAGAACACTCATATTCTATCCATTGTAGGGATTACAATATAAAATTTCAATAAAAGGAATGAACAAATCAGGCTAACTATAAATGTTGATATTTGAGAACTAAGGACATTATAAACCGGATAATTTATTTATTTTAGGGCTGAAGTTATGAAAAGGAAGGGAAAATATTTAACTAAGAGGAAAGGGAAAGGGTAATGTTCACTGTGACCATAATGATTTTGTCTAGCACCCAATATGCAGATAAATTATTACCAACACACAGAGCATACGAGATTTATTGTCAACCCAAGAAAGTCTTTTATTTCAAAGGATAAATGCATAGTATATGCGTTAAACACCAAATCAATGTAATTGAACACTCTTATCCTCTAACAACTATGTTCATCCCAAGAATCTATGTAATCCTATTCATCTTCTAAACACTACAAATTCAATTACCTGTAATTCAGAAAAATGATCTAAGATGCAAACAACAATTGCAGATAAAAAGGAAATCCTATTCACAACCCAGAACAAGAAAACTGCCTATTCAATCTGATTACTCTTGAAAGCCATAAACATAAATCAAATATTAATCTAGGAATTCAATTGCAAAGGATTAAGTTCAGCTATTCTAAGGAATTGACTTGCAGGAATGAAAATCAACAATCATAACAAGAAAGATAAATTGCAAGGATTCGTAGGATAACAATCTTGAAACTACAGGATGAACCAAGCTGCGTACAACTACCACTCAAATTGCATAAAGGAAGTTTCCTACCTAGTCGACTGTCACTCTGTACCATTTACCAATCAACACTACTACAGCTGTGTACAAAGGAAATAAGATGAACAAAACATCACACAATACTGAATTGAAAAACTCCTAAATTAACTCAGCGATCTCTGTGGAAGGTGGGCCCAGCCTTCACACAGAGATGCTGGATGAACAACGTGCAACTCTCTTAAATCAGAGGTAACTCCTTATATTAAAGAATGAAAGATTACACAAGTTGCTTCCACTGCTAATACAATGAATGAATTATCTGTTTTCCCACCCCCTGGGTCGAAACAGCTCCCTATATTTATACATGCAGATCATAACCTCCGTTCCTATTAAAGGGAAGCCATGAAGATCTCTGATCTTCAGGCGCCCTAAATAATACTAGCTATTACAAAACGTGGCATGATAATGACATGGAGAATGCGAGAAGGCTGTTAACTTGCCCAGGAGTAGCAATCTCTTCAGATTGCAATTATATTTCAGCAGCAATGTAGCGCGCTCTATTACAGCTGCACTGTCACAGCTCGGTCTAGGATATTGCATTGAAACCACGTGCCTTCCTTGATGATTGGGGGATGAGGGTCCTTTTAAGCAGCAAATATCCCTTCCTTTGATATTGGTTAAACCCCCATCCAACTGCAGTCCACTTATCTCAAACTACCTTCATAAATCATAACATGTTAGCACAATTGAGAGATACACAGCTTTAATTATCACAATCATAAGCACTAATAAGATAAATCAATGATCAGTCATACCTTGGTAGTTTGGGGATGAAAGTGAGGATAACAGGTCTAATTAACATGCTAAATGATGTAAGACAGGGGAAGAAAATGTGATTGAAGATGGTTAAAAAGGGGCAATTCTAGGCTCAACATCTCCCCACAACTATTATGTTGCATGTCCTCATGCAACAACCTGCATCATTCGGAGTCTGAGTCCTGTACTGAGCTATGTTCATGGAGGGAGGAGAAGTTGTAGGGAAACTCAGGCACCTCATCTTCCTTTAAAAAGCCTCTGTGAGTAACCCAATACTTCCAGCACCGCTGCTCCTCTACCCTAGTCAAGGAAAAATCTATATTATAAGGTTTTGCTGGCCACCAAATGAGAGGGAATTTGAATTTCAAACCCAACCAATCAACTCCACACTCCCTCATGCTTCCCACATAGCCCTTGACTTTGGAAAGTGCCTGCTTGAAATTTTTGAAACAGTAAGGATCCTGACTTTTAAGTGTAGAGGAGGCAGCCTGCCATCTATGTTTACTCCCTTCCAATGCTACCTGCTGATGTCTGGAAATGCAATTTTTGCAAGTGGAGATCACTTCTTCTTGCAGTCTCATGATATGCTGTGCCTGGGGGGGTCTTGAAAGAAAACTTGTGTACCGTGCCAAAAGAATGCCAAGACTTTGGGGTTCACTTCGAATCCATAAGTTAGTGTGGGCTTCATTATGGGAAAAGGTATGAAAATACCTTTCCCACTAAGCATGATTGCTCACAAAAGAGGCAAAGGCACTTAGCTGAACATCCCCTGCGAATGGAACAGGGTTTGAGTGGCGGTCCAGGGGGAAAGCCATCTCATGCAGGTATAACTCACACAGCAGGTTCTACTCCTCAAAATTGCTTCCAAAAAATGTTTCCAAGAACTTTACTGAGGTTGTGATTTCGAATGATCTCCCCTCCTGTACAGCCTTCAATTTAAACCAGACAAATTTCTCAAATAGGAACACTGGATAAGAGGAAGAGGGTTTCCTGGTGCCCATGAGTTCTTGAGAGAGTGTGTACATCTGTTCTTTCTCCTGCTGCATGGATTGAAACTTTTTCAATTCTCTCAACTTGTTCTGCAGCTCTTCTTCCTGAACTCTGTGGCCCATGTGTTCTTCAGCCCACTTCTCTTCCAGTTCTTTGATAATTTTTCTATGCTTACTCAAAGTAATCATGCCCTTCTGGAGTTCTTCCACCTGGCTTTTCAATTTGGTCACTTCCAGCCTCAGGGTGGAGGCTTCTGTTGTGAGGTCCAAAATTTCCTTTTTATAATGCTCTTCTTGCTTCGAGTTTAAATCAATGAAATCTTTAAGAGGTAGAAGCACTAGTTCTTGTGGGGCAGTGTCCTCCAGCATATCCAAATTTACTATGAGAGTTGCTGGTTCTTGTGTAACAGCAACATCCTTCAGACTCTCTTTAGCAGCTACATTCATAACTTTTAGAGACACTAGTTCTTGTGTTATAGTGTCTTCCTCTTGGTCAACCTGCAATTCTGAATTTGGTTCAAGAGTTGTTGGTTCTTGTGTAGCAGCAACATCCCCTGGATTCTCTTCAAAAGCTACATTCATGGATTTTTGAGACACTGGTTCTTGTGTAACAGTGTCTTCCTCTAGGTCAACCTACATTTTTGAATTTGGTTCAAGAGTTGTTGGTTCTTGTGTAGCAGCAACATCCCCTGGATTCTCTTCAAAAGCTGCATTCATGGCTTTTTGAGACACTGGTTCTTGTGTAACAGTGTCTTCCTCTTAGTCAACCTGCATTTCTGAATTTGGTTCAAGAGTTGCTGGTTCTTGTGTAGCAGCAACATTCCCTGGATTCTCTTCAAAAGCTGCATTCATGGCTTTTTGAGACACTGGTTCTTGTGTAACAGTGTCTTCTTCCTCTTTCTGCCTCTGAGATTGGATATCTTCCTCATTGTACAGCTCCTCCTCAAGGATTTCGGTGTCACCTGACGACTGTGTCTGTACCTGTTCATCCTCACTCCACTGTATATTGGAAATGATATTCCTTCCAGGGTTATCTTCTAATTGCAATTCAGGAATCCTTGTTGCAGCTTCCAAGGATGTTGGTTCTTGTGTAGCAACATCCTTGCTTACCTCTTCATCCTCCTGTTGTTGCAATTCTTCTTCTATGAGCTCTGTATCATGGGAACATTCTGGGGTTACAGTGCAAAGCTCTTCATTCAGTTCCAGAGTGTCCTCCATCCCAGGTTCTTCTCCCAGTTGCTCAGCCAATTGGACAAGTTTATTCAGGTTTGTTGGTTCTTGTGTTGCAGCCCCCTGTTCAAGTTCATCAATGTCCTGCCCTTGTGGCTCAGCTTCTACAATCTCTATGTCCTGGGAGCATTATGGGGTTACAGTGCAATCTTTGTCCCCGACATCATGCATGATTTCATCCTTTTTCTCCTCTGCCACATAATTAGTGGCAACTTCAACAAGGATGTTTAAAGATGCTGGTTCTTGTGTGGAAGCATCTTGTTTTTCTGCATTTTCCTTTGTTGTGGGTGCTGACTGTGGTGCTATGCAGGTGCACATTATGATCTTGTGGCCTGCCTCTTTGAATATTTCCCCACGGGTGGGGCATATCACACACTCATCTTCCTTACCAGGCTCGGTAGAGTTTGATCCCTCCAACTGGTCTGTAGCCTCCACTAATGTATACATTTTCCTTTCACCTAATTTTCTGCAGGTTTCTTTCCATGTCCCCAATTCCCTTCGAAGTACTTGGAATTCCTCTTTTAATAGAGTGTTCGCATCCAGAAGTCCTTCAATACTGGGTTCTTCCTCGACTAGCCTTTGTGGAGCATCCATTGGCCTCGGTACAAGGATTGGGAACTCAACCTGTGCTTCTAGGGTTGCCCATATTTTTCTGGCTACCTCTGTTGTTGCAACTATTTTAGTTCTTTTCCTTCTGATAGGTGAGGTTATGTTAAGTTCGTGGATTGATCTTTTCTTTCTCCTTTGTGGTGTTTTCTTTTGTGGAGCTGGGATATCGGGTTTCATAGCCGAGGTCGAAGGAATATTTTCTTGCTCCTCAGGCTGTTCTTCCACAATTAAAGTTCCTCCTTCCCACTCAGATGAGGATTCAATAGTTACTGGCTCGATATTTTCTTTAATTGCCCCAGCTCTGTCACCTTCAGGTTCAACTGTCGCAGCACTTGGTGCTACTCCAGTTTCACCTTCTGCTGGTAGAGCTGTCCTGTTGTCTATGTTCTCCATAAGGTTTTTATGTACACCCTCCTCCAATTGCTCTGCATGTGCCTCTGGTTGCACTTCTTCCGATATAGTTTCATCCCCCCCCCCAAACTATATTGGAGGAACTCTGGTCCTCCTGTTGTGGTTGAACCTGTTCCTGTTCTATCTGGACACCCAACAAGGGAGCTGGTTCTTAAGCTCGAGCTGTGAATTGTTCCCAAGTTATATTATGTTGAGCAAGGGTTCTTGAACTTATTAATTTGATGAGACCATGGTGGGTCAAGGAGGCAAATGGGTGTTTAGTGGCTTGGCCGAACACCGCCATATGACGCAAGTCATGGAGCAAATAGTATGGAATGTTCAATAAAGTGCCATGGCGGAGATGAGAAAGTAAAGGTAGGTCGAAATTATAAACAGTTTGGTACCTACCTTCACTTGTGATGTGCTTTTTGAGGAAGATAGAAACCTGATCCCATGGCCACGGCAATGAGTGCAGTGCAATCCCTCTTCTGGATGATTTAACTTGCTCCCCCTCTCATAAAAATGCTTCCCGTGCGCTCGTTGTGGGAACTTGTCGTCCAAACCATGCCTTTCCCACCTGCGGGATAGCAGTAACCTCAGATATAATGGCTTCAGAGACTTCTATGCGCATCCCCCACACCTCAGAGTGAGTTTCTGTGAGGTTTAAGGAAAATTGCAGGGCTGCTTCTCGATTAAAGCCATCCAGTCGCTCAAAAAATTCGAGCCAGCCGGCGGCTTGAAAGATGGCCAGAACTGTGGGATTTTTCCTAAGTTCCTGTGTATCCAAAGGTTCATGGCGAGCTGGAATCCCCATAATCCTGGTGGTAGACTGAGATTGCTACTTTGTAGATTACAGAAACCAAGAAAGGAGATTGTAGCGCAGAGGGTGCACGAATCGCTGAGCGGAGATGTTGAGTAAATGGGCAAATTTGGAAAGTTCAGCTCAGAAAAACGTTCAAAATTTTTATTCCAAATTGGGGAAGATGGTGGTTATTAGTTTTTACGTTGCATGGGGGAAGGAGTTAATTAGGATATAATGGTGATACAATTAAAGGTACGACTGATATCGCTAAATCATATCAATATTTAATCACGTGAAAATCAAAGCCATACTTCGTGAGACTGTGCGTGGGATATCCTGCGGAGAATGGTGGAACGTGCGGTTGCTGATGCTGCGAAGCTGAACTCGTGTGCTATCATTAAATTGATCATAATGACGAGGATAATGCAATAATTTCTTCCTCCGGTTAAATACAAACTATCTCATCGCCAGGGTCAAAATTATGAACAAAGCGGTCGTCGTATGGCCCAGTTCACCGGCATAAGTCGGATGAATCAGAGCCATATCTAGCAAGTTGAACCAATTCTTCTGTTAATATTGGAGTTACCTCTGTAAGTTTCCAAAAAGACGGCCTTTAACACATGAAAACATCCACCAAATGAAGCGAAATTGCAGCTGCCAGGAATGATATCGCGGCCAACGAAAAAGATGTTGCAGCCACCGGGAAAAGTTTGCGGCCGCCGGGAAATATGTCATAGCCACCGGGAAATATGTCGCAGCCACCGGGAAAAGTTTGCGGCTGCCGGGAAATAGGGCTTGATGGTCATTGGGAAATATGTTGCAGCTGATGAAAAATGGTTCATGGCCGCTGGGAAATATGTTGCAGCCATCAGGAAAAGGTTGCGGCTGCTAGGAAATATGTCGCAGCCACCGAGAAATGATTTACGGCTACCAGGAAAAAGGGCTTGACGATCATCGGTAAATATGTTGCAGCCGACGGAAAATGGTTCACGGCCACCGGGAAATATGTTGCAGCCATCAGGAAAAGGTTGCAGCCACCAGGAAATATATCACAGCCGCTGGGAAATGATTTACGGCTGACAGGAAAAAGGGCTTGACGGTCATTGGAAAAAAATCACGACTGCTAGGAAAAAGGGCTTGACGGTCATCGGGAAATATGTTGCAACCGACGAAAAATGGTTCACGGCCGCCGGGAAATATGTTGCAGCCATCAGGAAATTTATTTTGAAGGAAAAGGAAATGCAGCACAGGAAGGCATAAGAAAACAACTCTGCTCGACAGGCCCAATCTGGTCATTCCCCTAGCGCTTCCCTGCAAATTTTTGAAAAATAATGACAACGAAAAGATCAAATGCAAAAGGGAAAAAAAAAACACAATATAAAATGCAGCAAAGAAAAAAAACATTATTTATGTACAGTGATTCAAACACGATTTATAGTCTAAGGATTGGCAAAGGCAGAGAGAAGTTCATGCCCTGATATCAGCTGATAATCTGGATCGGCGGCAATTTGCGAAATGAATGCATCTCTTGAAATAGGCTTACGATATAGTCACAGCCTATGGCCATTGGCAAATAATGGTATGCAATTTTCATCAATGGTCACCAGACAGACAGTGCCGTTTTCAAATACCCTGTCGACCAAATAAGGACCCATCCACCTTGTACGTAATTTACCTTTAAAATCCTTTTTGAACCTGGAGTCATATAGTAACACCCAGTCTCCTTCACGAAAGATTTTCTTTTTAATAAATCGGTCATGCCAATTGGATCTCTGTTGCTGAAGCAACGTATTCTGATCCACTGCAACTAACCGTTTCTCATCCAATTCATTTAATTGATTCAATCTTCTCTTCTGGGCCTCTGTTACATTCAGATTCAATTCGGTGGCTGTCTTCAGGGTTTTGATCTCAAACTCAATCGAAAAGATGGCACTCTTCCCATACACTAAATCATAGGGAGAGAAACCTGTGGTACTGCGCCAAGTCGTACGATATGCCCATAGTGCTTCCGGAATCCTGTCAGCCCAATCCCTTCGATGGCTCTTAACTGTTTTAGTAAGGATGTCTTCAATGACCTTATTAGTACTCCCCACCTGACCATTATCTTGGGGGTGGTAAGGTGAAGCCACCCTATGCTGCACATGATACTTCCGGAGCAAGGATTCAAATTGGTGTGACATGAATTGCGCCCCCCCATCGGTAACCACTTCCTTCGGTACCCCAAAGCGGGTAAAAATTTCACTGTACAGAAAATTCATCACCGCCTGGTCGTTAGCCTTAGACAAAGCTACAGCCTCCACCCATTTGGTCATATAATCAGTACAAACCAGAATGTAAAATTTCTGTATGGAAGGAGGACTGATAAGGCCAACAAAATCCAGTGCCCATCTATCAAATGGTTCAACTACTACTTGAGGTTGTAGAGGCATCTGATCTATTTTATTAGGCTGGCCCATCCTTTGGCAGCTGTCACAGGATTGAACATACCTTTTAGCATCCCTACACAGAGTTGGCCAGTAGTAGCCCATCCGTAGCACCTTGTGCCCTGTTCTTTTGTTTGCAAAGTGTCCCCCGCAAGGCTCATCATGACAGGATTTCAGTATGGGAAAGATCTCATCTTCTCTTACACATCTCATAATCTCAAGATCCGGTCCCATGTAGAAGAGATGACCATTTAGCCAATAATACCTTGCACTCTGCTAAATTATTTTTCTTTTTTCTCGTTTAGACATATGTGGTGGGAGATTTCCTGCAACCAAATAATTAGCGACGTCTGCATACCAGGGAGAGTGAGCTGAAAGTGCGAATAGATGTTCATCTGGAAAAGAGTCCTCAATAGGCAGACTATCATCATTGTTAGTAAGACAGGATAAGAAATCAGCAACGACATTTTCTTTTCCAGGTTTGTCTATAATAGTAATATCAAATTCCTGCAACAACAAGAGCCACCTGGTCACTCTGGCATTGGTGACAGGTTTGTTCATCAAGTATTTAATGGCAGAGTGGTCAGTGTGCACAAATGTCGGATACCCAGTAATGTAATGTCGAAATTTATTAATAGAATAAACAATAGCTAGGAATTATTTCTCAGTAACAGTGTAATTAAGTTCAGCAGGGGCTAATTTTTTACTAACATAATAGATGGCATAAGGTACTTGACCATCCTGTTGTCCTAATATTGCTCCAATGGCGGTATCAGAGGCATCTGAGGAAATATGGAAGGGTAGGGTCCAATTAGGTCCTCTTAAAATAGGAGCTATGGACAACTTTTCTTTAAGCTTATCAAAAGCTGTCTGGCATGCTTCACTCCACAAAAACTATGCATATTTCATTAACAGAGAGAACAAAGGAGAAGCCAGTTTCGAGAAGTTTTCTATAAATCTTCGATAATATCCTGCATGTCCCAGAAAACTTTGCACCTTTTTCTGAGTTGCAGGGGTAGGTATATTTTTTATCACCCTGATTTTTGAAGGATCTACCTGAATGCCATTGGAAGAGATGAAATGCCCTAATACCACCCCCTCACTCATCATCATATGGCACTTTTCGGTGCTTAATGAGAGCTGAGTCTGTTCACAGCGAGTTAAAACCTTCTTTAAATTTTCCAGTGCTTCCTCAAAATCCCTACCATAGGGAGTAAAATAGTCCATAAAGATTTCCATACTATCATTGACTAATTCAGAGAATATACCAATTACAGCTCTTTGAAACATTGCCGGTGTGTTACATAGACCAAAGGGAAGCACTCTGTAGGCAAACGTTCCCCAGGGACAAGTGAAGGTGGTCTTATCCTGATCCTCAGGAGCAATCTGGATTTGGTTGTACCCACTGAACCCATCTAGGAAGGAGAAGAACTTCTTCCGTGATAGGGTATCAAGCACTTGGTCAATAAAGGGCAGAGGGAAATGATCCTTTTGGGTAGCTTTGTTCAGTTCCCTATAGTCAACACAGACCCTCCATTTACCATTTTTCTTGGGCACAATTACGAGTGGGGAAACCAACTCACTATCCGAAATAGGATATATAAATCCTGCTTCCAAGAGTTTCTGGATTTCTTCCTTCACTATATCCCTCAGGTTGGGGTTCATGCGTCGTTGGGGTTGACACACAGGCCGGGAGTCACTTTTAATATAAATGTGATCGATGCACAGATTAGAGGGAATACCCCTCATGTCTGTGTACTCCCAGGAAAACACCCCCTTGTGTTCTTTCAAGAGGTTGATCAAGCGCTTCTGTTCTTCTAAGGAGAGACTAGGATTGATATTCAAAGTTCTTCTAGGATCTACCTCAATAGGAATGCTTTTTGAATTTTCTAAAACTGGGATTATGTTTGTGTCACCAACTAGTGTTTCTTCCGTAAGATTTTCTTGTTCTTCCTTGCCCAGGGTAATATTCAGGATTTGATAGACCTCTCTATCCACTGAAGAGGGTTCACTAATAAAATTACTAATAGTATCATATTCTATTTTGTTTTTAAACATTAAGGCCTTCCCTAGAGTTAATAGTGGCTGAACATCCTCCTCCTCCTCTTCCTGCTCTATCCAAAGGGAGGTTTCAGCCTCTAAGCTTAGACGAGCTGGAGGATACAGGGTGAGGATTTTAGTCTCTGTACCATCAGATATAGTCATGGACCCTAATCGATAGCTGATGTAAGCATCAGTTGTGGCCAACTGCGATCAACGAGTGTTCCCCCAACTGCGATTTTGGTTGTAATACCAAAAATTCAGCAGGGTACTCCCATGAATATACTGAGATGACAAGGTCGGTCTAAAATAGTAGGGGTCGGTCTAACATTAGTGAGCCCAAGATTCTTTACAGTCTCCATTGTTATGACATTTATCGCTGCCCCTAAATCTACTAGCACGTTGGGTATCTATGTCTGTCCTACCTGTACAGTGACAGTAGGATTACTAGGGTCGTCATACTTTGTCACAGGGGTCTTTCCTATTATCAAGGAAGATAAATTCCCTATGACGTGAACAGTGGGAGTATCTCTAGGTTTCCTTCCTAGTTTCTTAGTGCACAGGTCCCGAACGGTTCTAGCATAAATAGGCACATCTTGAAGGGCTTGAAGAAGGGGGATTTTGACATAAAGGTTTCTTAATTCTCCTAGGAGGTTAAACAGAGGTTGTCCAATGATTCTTGGTAGCATTAATCTCTCAGGATATGGTGGTTGTCTTATCAGCTGGGTAGGTTGCGTATTGTCAGATTCATCATTTGATGTTTCAGTCGTTCCATGCTCAGCATCTTCAATGATAGGAACTTTATCGGATGGATGCTGTGAACTCCTTTCTTCCTTATGCACAGAAGGTGGAGCATCTTCTGTAATTATGGGTTCTACTATTTTCCCAGATCGTAAATTAATATCATTACAAGGTACAGGGGAAAGATAGTAGGCCGGAAAGGTACAAGGTACAGTCTCCAATTGATGGACTGTTTTATTATTCGGGTTAGGATTAGGTTGGGTAGGCAGCTAAGGTCGTATCGGTATATTATGGATAGAATTATTCTGCAACTGCAGTTGCGACTGCTGAGGTGGGTATTGTGGATATTGAGGGAATTGAAAGTATTGAGGAGAATATGGTGATTGTTGAGGTGGAGGTGGTTGAGGAAACTGGTTCCCAGGATGGAAATTCCTTCATCCAGGAGACCACGACGTAGGTTGGTGTGGTGGCTGTGTCCAAGGACTCCATGAGTTAAAATTTTGCATTGCAGGTTGGGAGGAATTCCACTGAGCATAATTTGAAGGGAATTGTGTATTCACGTTTTGCATGTTATTATTCCAACTGCCCATATTATTCAAAAATGGAAACGAGTCTAGAGTCGTACCTTCATTTCGAGGCTGCCAAGGTTTCTTCTGTGCAATGAAATTGGCTGATTCTACTTCTGGAGTTGATGCCTGTAGAACAGCCTTCACTTAGGGAAGTGAGGGAGATTCTTTCATGTCATGGTTCAGCTCACACAGCTAACATACTTCTACTTTATCAAGTGGGCATTCTCTCAGCAGATGATTCTTTCTACATCGTGGGCAGAACACTCCTAGTGTGAGATCCTCTACTGCCTGTTTTTGTTTTGCCTTCAGGACATCGACCTCTGAGGAGATGGAACTCATCATCTCTGTCTTGAAATTTTCAAGGAGATTACCTATCTCTGCATGGGTGGCTCCTCCATTGGACGACTTCTGAGTTCTGTCAAATACATCACATTCTAGCTTATCCCGTTTGTCCCGCTTATTGTTCCTGGAAGAGCCCCTGGAGTATCTCTTACATAGTTCCACAATATTTCCAAAAGGTTCTTTGGAGATATCTCCCTTTCCTAGCAGATTTAACATGTCTAAGAAATCATCCCTGATCCCGCGAAGCAAGATTATCTTGAGCATGTCCAGCCCCATGTTCGTCTGCCCAGCCCTTTGCACATTGTACAGTAGCCTTTCCACGAAATCCTCCAGACTTTCGTCCTCCTTCTGCACCATTTTGAATAATTCTTCTCTTTTATCCTTGGTGTTTCAATATTCCTGATATTTTTCTAGGAACACCTGTTTCATTCTATCCCAATTAGCAATAGTTCCTCCCCCAAGGCTCATGAACCAGCGTAATGCGTTGTCCTTCAGGGTGGCAGGGAAAAGTTTCAGCTTTTGCACTTCAGTGACATAATCATAGCTGCGACAGAGAATATCGAATTCAAAAAGGAATTCATCGGGATCTTCTCCCGCCTTTCCATGGAAGCGAGGCAGCACCGATGGTGAGATATTCTTCATAAGGGCTGCCCTTGCTAGCTGATGAATTGGGAATTGTAGTGTAGCCATCGTTCCTTCAGGCAGGGAGTGATTTTCATGATGATAGTTTTCCCCCATTGCCTCTTCCTCGTTAGAGTCGTGTCTGTTACTCATCTCCTCTTCTATTTTCTCCTCCTTTGTTTTCTCCTTTTCGTCCGTTCCCATGTTCTTTTCCTCGTTCTTCTCTACATCCTTCTCCTGTTCCTCGTTCTTTTCCTTGTTTTTCCACTGATCAGCAAACTTCTGGTGGAATTGCGTCCACTCTTCTTCAGTTACAACCTTCCCGAAAATGTGGTATGTTGGACCTTTACCAGCAGGTCCAGTTGTAACAGCTGTGTCCTTTTCTGCAGGTATATTCGAAGAAGTTGCGGCTGCTCGTGTATTCTCCACCGTGGACCCTGACGCTGGTGCCCCAGGATCGGCAGGGTTTCTTCTGATAAGAGTTTCTTGCTAGTGAGCCCTGGTAGATGAATAAGTTATATCAACAAGATCGTCGATAAATGTCCTTCTGCCCAATGGTGTTCCTCAACCGCGACCCAAGCCACCTGCACTGTTAATATCTTGTGGGGTTTTGGGAGTGGGGAGTTGATCGCGTTTTACCCTCCTCGTATTCATGCAACCCAAATCATTTCAGCAAAAATAATAGAAATACTGGCTAGAAATAATTACCAGATCCAACTAATGATAGTGTTTAATTTTATCCTTCCCTGGCAACGGCGCCAAAATGTCGAGCACCCAATATGCAAATAAATTATTACCAACACACAGAGCATATGAGATTTATTGTCAACTCGAGAAAGTATTTTATTTCAAAGGATAAATGCATAGTATATGCGTTAAACACCAAATCAATGTAATTGAACACTCTTATCCTCTAACAACTATGTTCATCCCAAGAATCTGTGTAATCCTATTCCTCTTTTAAACACTACAAATTCAATTACCTGTAATTTAGAAAAATGATCTAAGATGCAAACAACAATTGCAGATAAAAAGGAAATCCTATTCACAACCCAGAACAAGAAAACTGCCTATTTAATCTGATTACTCTTGAAAGACATAAACATAAATCAAATATTAATATAGGAATTCAATTGCAAAGGATTAAGTTCAGCTATTCTAAGGAATTGACTTGCAGGAATGAAAATCAACAATCATAACAGGAAAGATAAATTGCAAGGATTCGTAGGATAACAATATTGAAACTATAGGATGAACCAAGCTGCGTACGACTACCACTCAAATTGCATAAAGGAAGTTTCCTACCCAGTCAACTGTCACTCTGTACCATTTACCAATCTTAAGAAAATGCAATCACAATTCTACTGTAAATCAACACTACTACAACTGTGTACAAAGGAAATAAGATGAACAAAACATCACACAATACTGAATTGAAAAAGTCCTAAATTAACTCAGCGATCTCTGTGGAAGGCAGGCCCAGCCTTCACACAGAGATGCTGGATGAACAATGTGCAACTCTCTTAAATCAGAGGTAACTCCTCATATTAAAGAATGAAATATTACACAAGTTGCTTCCACTGCTAATACAATGAATGAATTATCTGTTTTCCCACCCCCTGGGTCGAAACAGCTCCCCATATTTATACATGCAGATCATAACCTCCGATCCTATTAAAGGGCAGCCATGAAGATCTCTGATCTTCAGGCGCCCTAAATAATACTAGCTGTTACAAAACGTGGCATGATAATGACATGGAGAATGCGAGAAGGCTGTTAACTTGCCCAGGAGTAGCAATCTCTTCATATTGCAATTACATTCAAGCAGCAATGTAGCACGCTCTGTTACAGCTACACTATCACAGCTCGGTCTAGGATATTGCATTGAAACCACGTGCCTTCCTTGATGATCAGGGGGTGAGGGTCCTTTTAAGCAGCGAATATCCCTTCCTTTGATATTTGTTCAACCCTCATCCAACTGCAGTCCACTTATCTCAAACTACCTTCATAAATCATAACATGTTAGCACAATTGAGAGATACACAGCTTTAATTATCACAATCATAAGCATTAATAAGATAAATCAATGATCAGTCATACCTTGGTAGTTTGGGGATGAAAGTGAGGATAACAGGTCTGATTAGCATGCTAAATGATGTAAGACAGGGGAAGAAAAGGTGATTGAAGATGGTTAAAAAGGGGCAATTCTAGGCTCAACAGATTTCTATAAAAGAAAGTCTGTTTGTGCCAGAAATTGTTTCCAGACTACAAAGAAACAAGCCAACACAATCTCAAATGTTCAATAAAACAAAACTAGGTTTTTAGGGTTTTTGAAAGGCTTTTCTGGTTGTGAAGTTTGGTGAGAAAAGGGAATACATTCATAAGCCAAATAGGAACTAAATCACAAGTAAAGAAAAACAAAGATGCATAATATAATAACCATGTATCCAACAGAACATAACATTGAAGTTCATCCACAACTGACAAGCACTACAAGCATAAAGAGTATAAACCAGTAATGAAATTATCAATTGTGTAGCTAAACAAGCTAGAAATGAAGCCAAAACACAGACTGAAGGGTAAAATGGAGCATATATTTCATAATCTATTCATCAAATACACATGAGATTCAAGTACTTATCTTATCAATAAGTTAAAATACCTCCTCAAGCCATCCAAAAGTCGAACCCCTTGTTCTCTTTGTGACCTTCCTAAATACTGTTTTTTCAAAATTCAGTTAGAGTCTAAACCCTAACTGTTTTTAGCCTAATCATTGATAGGGTATTATCAAAATAGTAATTTACAAAAATAAAGTATTCCTCAAAAACATAACAAGTAACTGTTTTAGCTAACAATGCTCATAGGTCTTTAGCAGCTTCTGCCAATAAAGCTATTCCATATAAGGCTTGGGCCTTTTTCCTAGCTTTCTGTTGCTCAGCTTCCATCTCTTTCATTCTTCCTGTAAGCTCCTTATTCTGCTACTGTAGATTTCTGATAGTTTGTTTTAATTCTGCACACTGTAAATCTATACTTCTTTTCCTTTTTAGGGCCTCTTTGGAGACTGCAATAAGCTCTTGGTAGTGATAATTCACTTCTCCTAAGTCTTCCCTGAGTCTTATATTAGTTGTAATTAAACCATCATTTCTTTCTTGCATGTACTCTATTTGATGTTTATACTACTTGATGGCTCTTTGCAAATTCTCCTTTTCTGAGTCAAATGCCTTGCTTCCTGTTGTATTTTGTAGCTCACTAGGCAGCCATGGGATGTTCAGTTTTCTGAAGATTTCCTCATCCTCAGGAAGCAGCTCTGTGGAAGTATCATGAACACTTGGGTTTTCTTGCTTATCTGTTTCAGCAGGAGCATCTTCATCCATTAATAGCCTATTTTCTAAATAAGAAATCTATGTTTCATCTTTTTGTTGTTCCTTCAAAAATTCACCTCGTATTTCCAAAAACACAACAGCCAATTTTGTCTCGGTGAGGCTAGATTATTCTTCTGTCTTCAATGGTCTCTTCCCTTTGCTGTTACCTTTGCTAGATTCTAGCTTTTCATCTGAGGAAGAACTATCAATCACAGTTACCTTTTCTGTGTTTAACTTAGGGTTTAGTAGCTTTTTCATGTTCATCCTCAATTTGTTTTTGGATCTATTTTTGGGTCTCCAGCCTGGGGAAAACTCTCCTATCATCTTTAAACTTCTTCCTTGATGCATGGTGGAGGCAAATTCTTTAACCTTGATCTTATTTTTCTTTGGCATTATTGTCTCATCCTCTTGACTGTAGAACTCCCTTTGTGTTCCAACCTTAGCCTTAGCATTGACAGTCAAATCATCTCCTTCCAACAAGTATCCTTCATCTTCAGATAAAATGGTAATTGGGCTTCATTGTTGGACCTTAGTATTTTCTTCCTCTCCTAAAACCTTTTCTGCAAAAACAATTTTTTCGTCAATGAGTGCTTCTGCTGGTGTTTCATTTTTAACAAGCTGGGCTTCCTTGTGAATAAACAACAAATTTTGGTTCTCACTGTCAACTAAAGGCTACTGAGATTCATAATCTCCTTTTGAAGGCTCTTCCACTTCTTCTAACTTAACATATTTTTCATCTTCGGCCTTCACCTTTTGTCTTAATTTTCTAATTAGGGTTTGTCCCTTATCAACCTACTTTCTGGTAGGCTGTCCTTCCTGGTTATTGTGGAACCCAAACCAAAAGAGAAAGTAGTCCCAATTATTTCGTTCTTTTTGCAGAACGGTGTTAATAATAAGTTTAATTAACCCATGGTGAAAGATGGATTGACTTGTGTGATTCTGATGCTCTTTGATCATGCTTGACATTTTCTGCAAACTCTTTAACAAGAAGAAAGGGAGATTCATCCTTGATTCACCAGCAAGGTGCTGAAGGAACTTGAAATGATACTTGAAGACAAAAGCATACCTCCCTTCACATGTAATGTAACTTTGTAGAACCTTGATAGGCTCTACCCATTCAGCTCTAAAATTGTGGATAAGCACTCCCTTGCTCCAATCTGGAACAATACCAAAAAATAGATATCTTTGGGCATTGAAGGTAAATGGCACCTTTTTGAACCATATTTCTCCTTCATTCTTGACCCCTATTGCTTCAGCCACCAACTCTGCAGTTAATTTGAATTTCAGAGTATCAAATGATACTATATCTTGGTTATAACATTGAGAAAATTTATGAGAAACTTTGGTATTATATCCATTAATCTTTTTGAAGAATTTCAACCATCCAACATTCTCAAAGAGTTCAGCACACCCTGGAAACTTGTCTATCCAATTTAGCTCAGTGGGATCAGCCCTGTTGGTCTTCCCACTCTTCTTCATCTTCTTTCTCAAGGCTTGATGATGCTTCTGTGTGATTTTCAGAACCTGTTAGTGACCTAATAGCCTTTTTTCCTCAAGTTTTCAAAGTTTTGACAGTCATTTCTCCTTTGGATTTTCCCTGGCTGTTTTTCCTCGTTTTTTTAACAGTCAGTTCTATTGTCAATGCAGGGAATGTTTTGTAACGAGCTTGGGTAATTTAGGTCAAACAGAGCACCAAAGGTCTTTAAACAGAGCTACCACTAAACTTTACTAATATCAAAGATGTTCATTTAGACCTTTTGGACTGATCTCTCACCGTTGGAAGCTTGTTGAATACATGAGTTTATGTTTTCTTTAATCAATTTAACCTTATGAGACTTAATAGAAAAACCCCCAATTTAAAAGGCCATGGCCAAGGTCACACAAAATACCTCACTCCCAGCTTGCTGCAGGTGTTAAAAGTTGATTCTTGGGCTATCTGAATGTCGAATTTAACCGTCCAAGTGTCTTCAAGTCTTCAGTTTACTTCCAACTGTCGTGCTGAGAAAACCCTAAATTCCTTCCTCAACTGCAAATTCCCAATTCGTAGCAATGTGTCTTCATTCCACTTCTCCTCCAGCTTTGTAATTCTTAGTGGGAGAACTTCTTTCTTGTCAATCTCGCCTCATTTCACTGTCTTTCATGATTTCCCAAGCCTTAACTTCTGACTGCCACGATCTACCTCACGTCATAGAAAGCACCTGTTTGCATGATTATCTTTGATGAAACATGTATTAAACCTGCCTACACATGTGATTAGTCATCCCAGGAGCGAAAATATTCGAGAATTCGGCGTAAAAACTGACAAATTTTGCACCCACGATTTTCTTGTAGCGCGCCAGTGTAAAATTTTAACCGTTGTGCTACAAGAAAGTTTGAAAATCAATTTTTTTGCTTTTTGATCACTAATTCAACTTTAACATAGGTTTAAATGACTAAAACTTGGTCTTAGTGCTTATTTATGAAACTATTACTCAACATATATCCTATAGAACCCTTCAGGACATAAGAAAAACAAAAATAATGAAATCCTAAAGGCAAAAAATCAAAATTTCACTCTAAACCAAAATTTCCTAGAAGTAAGCAAATGAGCAAGCTTAAAACAAAAAATCACAAGAAAAATATAAGACTGAAGAAAACAAATTCATGACTTAACATCAGGCTCCAGCTGTGGGAAGAAGTCCTCCCTGTGAGGCTTCAAGAACCTATAGACCAGTGCCTTCTCTTCTGCTACCTACTAGTCTGCAAAATTTCCATTGGGTTATGGAGTCCTTATTATGCTTTACTCACACCGGTATATACAATGAAAAGTAAAAATCTCCTCAAAGACTGTAGAAATGCTTGAGGAATCGTCCATTGACTGGACTTGACAATTCCTCACCTTCCAAAGACTGCAGGACAAAAGTGTTATTTTCCAACATCTTAGATACTAGGAAATGGCCAAACCAAAGGTTGTAAAATTTGCCATGCTTCCCTTTTTTCTCTTTCCTGGCATCCCACCTCAAAACCATATCACCAACTGAGAAAGTGTTATCTTTGATTTTCCTGTCAAATTTGCTTTTAATCTTCAATCTGTATGACTATGCCCTTTCTTCCACTTTTTCCCTATTCTACTGCAATTCTATCATCTCATAAATCCTTATCTGCATATCATTTGGTTCTTCCTGGCAATTCTGAAGAAACTTCATCATTGGGATTCCCAATTGAACAGGAAAAACTGCATCTGTGCCATACAGTAATTGGAAAGGGGAAGTTCCAATTGCTTGTTTGACTGTTATCCTATCATCCCATAATGCATATTTCAGCATAGAATCCCATGATCTCTTATTATGCTTAAGCAACTTTTTGATACTCTGAATGATGTTTTTATTTGAGGACTTAGCTAAAACATTACCCTGGGGATAGTAAGGAGTTGAATGCTTCAACAGGATACCATTCTTTTCACAAAATGCTTCCATTGCCTTAGACTTGAAAGCCTTTGCATTATCTGTTACTATTTTTAGAGGACACCCAAACCTACTCAGGATATTTTCTTCAATAAATTCCATAATTACTTTGTCTGTGGCATTCCTAGTAGGGATGGATTCCACCCATTTGGTAAAGAAGTCTATTGCAGTTAGAATCCACCTGTGTTGTCCTGAGGAACATGGATTTATCTCCCCTATAAAATCCAGACCCCATTGCTGGAAAGGAGCACTTACTACATTAGGTTTTAGGGGCAATGACAACAATTTTTGTTTGCCAACAAACTTCTGACAAGGGATACAAGCTTGATATTCATCTGCAAACAAAGAGGGCCAATAATACCCAGTTCTTAAAATATTGTATGTTGTTGTCTTCTAGTACTTGTGACCTCCGCAAGCACCCTCATGAGATTCAGAAATTACTCCTTCAATTTCAGATTTATCCAAGCATCTCAGTAGAATACCACCTGGGTCCTTCTAGAATAACTGCTCTTCTACTAGACAATACTTAGTAGCTTTTAGCTTTAAAGATCTAGCATATTTTCTATCTAAATTCTCGGGACATTGCAAAAACAACAGAAAATGCACAATGTCTGCATACCATGTGGATGTTGAATAATAGTCCATAATATTCTCTCTTTCCAAGATTGCTTGATTTTCTTCCAGAGCTAGCTCTTCAGCCATCACATGCAATCCTAGAGCTTGACAACTTGATTCAGCCAGCAGCTTAGCTAATCCTTGTCCCTTGACTAATTTGGTAGGTCTAATATCTACATCATACTCCATGATTTTAGCAATCCACTTGCCTCTTTTCCCCTCACTATCAGGCTGTGTCAAAACATCTTTTACAACAGCATTAGGCACATATGAAATAACTTTAGAATGCAAAACATAGATTCTGAAAAACTTTAAAGCTTTTACCAAAGCATAGGCCTATTTTTCTAAGATACTATATTTTAATTCAGAATCCCTGAGAGTTTTGTTGAAGAATGCAATAGGTTGCTCCAGTCCTTCCTTATTCTTCTGCAACAAAATAGCTTCTATTGTATCCTCTGATGCAAATGAGAATGCAAGAAATTCTCTGGTAAAATCTGGGCTTACTAATACAGGAGCTTCAGTAAGAGCCATTTTGATCTTCTCTAATGCATTCTTTGCCTCAGTGGTCCACCTAACTTCTTGATCCTTTTTCAGCATGATTGTAATCTGTTTTATAGTCTCAGCAAAGTTTGGTATAAACCAACACAGAAAGTTGATTTTACCAATGAAATATTGGACATCCTTTTTACTCCTCAGTAAACTTATTTTCAATATAGCTTTTACCCTTTCAGGGTCAATCCTTATACCATCAGCAGAAACTAAATGACCAAGCAATTTACCTTCCTGTACAACAAAGTGTGACTTCTTTGGATTCAAGGAAAGAAGGAACAATGGCCATGATTGACATGTTAGGTTGAAATTAATGCAATCAATTGACATGGATATAAATATATACAAATGCATATGGGATTGAACTAGGGACAAGGATAGATATTGTTAATAATATTTTTGAGTAGTTTGTAGTTTAAGAAAAGTAACATGGATCTAGAATT
Source organism: Pseudotsuga menziesii (assembly GCA_001517045.1). Classification (NCBI taxonomy): domain Eukaryota; kingdom Viridiplantae; phylum Streptophyta; class Pinopsida; order Pinales; family Pinaceae; genus Pseudotsuga; species Pseudotsuga menziesii. The sequence continues at coordinate 397,782 of LPNX010443763.1, forward strand.
TAGTGAAATTTCATTTATGAAAGAAATTCTATCATGATCATCCAAGTTTTATGTAGGGTGGAATGATGATTTTAGGGGTTTTGTTTAATTCCATATCAACCTAAATAGTCAGGATTCAATGAGAGTTTTGGATGAATGGGAGCTCTAACTTCCTATATTGTTAGGTTTCAACAATGGGAGATAAGTTTGCTACAATATTAAAATACTTCATAGGAATTGTTGATGTTCTTTCTGAAATAGCTATCCAATAGGTATTGTTGATGTTCTTTCTGAAATAGCTATCCAATTGTATAATTGCCATAATTGTAAGCCAAATCTTGGAATATATAAGCTTATGTAGATCATCTTTATCTGTCGAATTGTAATCAGTTATCCATTGGATCTCATCATGTTGTTATAAACATAGATATTTATCTTGTATTTGGACAGCATATCTAATATATATTTCTTTGTCTTGTAAAAGGTTTTGGTAGTGTAGAAGAGTTCATGGTCTCTATTATCATTTTAGCATCTACATGGTATCAATGCTAACCACTGCAAACCCCTTTTTTTAAATGTTTTTTTTTCCTGAGAGGTATTGGTAAGATTCTAATGTGTGTGAGGTGTTTAAAGTTTTGGCATGTTCTTGGGGAGATGGTTGTATGGATCTAGATCATTGTTTCATGTTAGTGTCGATTGCTTTCTTAGATTAGCACTAATTTAGATCACACCAATAAAAGAGAATCTCTCTTTAGATCTACAAATTTTCATTTAGATCTCAACATCTGATATCACAAATTGTAGAATTTCTCTAAATTTATTTTTTGAGAAGTTGTTTCAGTATAAATTTTCCTTCAACACCCTTTTTTTGTGCATGGGGATTGCATTTTTCACTATCAATTATTTGGAGATTGCAAGACACATTTTTAGTGTGTGTTTTTTCTCTTAGTGATTCTTGTTAAAATGGTTGAAGCTAGGGTTGTTGATCTGCTAAATCCTCATAATTATCTTACTTGGAAACTCAAAATGAAACAACTTCTACTGTCAAAAGGTCTATGGAAAATAGTGTTTGAAGCACAACTAATATTTGCAAAGGAAATTGAGAGATTTGGTTATAGGAACAAACTTGATGAATACATGGGTTTGATTGGGATACATGATTTAGATAGTTAGTTGTTTCATATTATGTTGAATGTAAACCACCAAAACAAAGCTAGGACAAGTTGAATTCACTATTTGACAAAGTCAATGATTTTCAAGCATTGAAGTTGGAATTTGAATTGCCATCCCTTGTACGTGATGAGATTTTTTGCATTGAAGATTTGTTATGTAGGAACATCGAGAAAAAGTCCTTTGTTTGCTAAATAAGTAGCCAATGCTATTCTTGCATTTCTATGTAATAAATTATATAAGGATAGGTTTAGTTGTTATGATTTCTTTTGATTGTAATAACTGGCAATTTTCCATTGTTGTTGTTGAATCTTGCAAGAGATTGATCGAGGATAGTTTAGTTGTAGATTTCTTTTCTTAGGGGTTCAAATCTTGCTATTCGGATCTGACAAGTTGATAAAGCTTTATTTAAGTGTAATTGATCTAGTGTATAAGTATGCATAGGGGAATGATAATAACAAGAGTGTAAGTGTGTTGGTTAATTGAATGAAGAACAGAGTTTAAAATCTCTGCATGTGTATTTGTATATTTGATGTCTTCTTTAAATAACCAGAAACATGATTTTAAGTTCTCTGTGTGAAATTCGATGGTCTGGTAAGACGTTAAACAATTCCCAAAAGTGTAGATGTGTTTCCACATAATGAATTAATCATTGCATGAATTAATTCGACTATCACAATATGAATCAAGAATCTATGAAATTCAGATAATTAACGGTTGTGGTTAATTTCCGCAAAGGAAAAGTAAAGATTTGCAAGTGTTAATGGGAGATCCACATTCGATCTCGAATAAAGGATTAGGAAGGAGCCCACAAAAGATCGACTGCTCGGAAGAATTGCAGAAAAGGAAGTGCGGAAGGAAAATTATGGAAGCCCATCTTTGGACAAGTGGGAAGGAGGATTTGCAACTTGGAATCTACAATCCAAGTGCACAAAGGATCGTTGTGGCTACAAGTTTGCAGAAGTCCGTTAGTTTTTGGAAACTAAGAATTGCAAATCCGCAATCCAAAATTACGGAAAGGGTCTTGTGGAAAGGTCCTTGCGAAAAGGGCCTTGCGAAAAAAGGCCTTGCAGAAAGGGCCTTGCAAAAAAAGGCCTTGCGGAAAGGGCCTTACGGAAATGATTTTGCAGAGAACCAAGTCACGGAAACCTTGTTGCAGGACTGAGCTTGTAGAAGAAGAGTTAATTAGTGAAGTCTATTGGTAGGGATCAATTTTAGGTCTGTTAGCTTTCACCTCCCATCAGTTTTGGTATCAGATCTTATTAGTGCCTGTAGAAAGATGATGCTGAGGTGAGGATGAGCACGTGGAATCCCTATAGGACATGGTTGAGGTATACAAGCTGCAGAGATAGACACACAAAGGGAATTAAGAGAACTTCAAGATAGAATGGAAACTATGGAGCGAAAGAATTCAAAGAATACAGACACCAGTGATGAAGAAGAATCCTCTGAAGACGAGCAAGAGGAGGTTACTGAAGAAGTCAAAGTATTGAAGATGTTGATGAAGGCTAGTAACAGACCCATAGTTGAAGTCCCTATGTATGAAGGTAATATTAATGTTGAAGAACTTGTGGACTGGATCAATGCTTTAGACAAGTATTTTTACTTTGAAGAAATTGAAGATAAAAATAAGGCAAGATATGCAACGACCAGACTGAAAGGGAATGCATCTATCTCGTGGGATGAACCTCAGGTCCACAGAGAAAGAAGAGGTAATCCTAAAATCAAATCTTGGGATAAAATGTTGTATAAAATTAAAAGTCAATTTATGCCTAAGTATTATCAGTTGAATCTCATCAGACAATTACAGAATCTTAGACAAAAAGGTATGGCTGTTAAAGAATATAGAGAAGAATTATTTAAGCTGAGTATAAGAGCTAGGTAAGCACAAGGGGACATAGAAAGAGTGGCCAGATATATAAATGGACTGATATTTGAGATAAAATATGAGATTAGCTTATTGAATTTGAAATTTTTTTAATATGCTTATCAGGAAGCCTTAAGGGTAGAAGAAAAGATACTAAGAAAACAGAACCAGAAGAATCGAGGGAGAGGTTCATCCATAGGATATGCAAACATAGGAGGTAAGTTTCAGACCTCTAAGGATGAGGCAGAAGGATCTAGTAGCCACACACCCCAAAGAGGAGGATTCAGAGGAGGCAAAGGAAGAGGAAGAAATAGAGAAGTGAAATGCTATACATGTGGAGAAATTGGACACGTGTGATGGGAGTGCCCAAAGAATAAACTTGTAGCTCAGAGAAATGCAAACATTATTGAGGCTCATGAGGAGTCCAATGAGGAAGCAGAAGAGGTGAATAATCCTTTTGAGGAAGGAGAGTCTCTTATGTTGAAGATATTTTTAGTAAATACAGAGAAGAGAGTGCATGAACCATCCCAGAGAAAGAGTTTGCTCAGGACTAGATGGAAGTCACAAGGTAAGTGTTGTAACATGGTCCTTAACAACAGTAGTGTAGGTAATTTTGTCTCCACTGAGATGGTAGAGAAGTTGGGATTATAGAAGATGAAACATCCCACTCATTATAAAGTGTCCTAGTTGCAGAAAGGACATCAACTCTTGGTGAATGAACAGTGCAATGCGGAGTTCCAAATTGGTACTTATAAAGATGTGGTATTATGTGATATAATGCTTATGGATGTATTCTATATACTCTTATGGAGGCCATCGAAATATGAAAGAAAAGTTGTTCATAATGGAAGAAAGAACACTTATTATCTGGAAAAGGATGGAAAAATACATACGTAGTCACCATTGGAGGATGAAGCAGTTCAAGAAGGTTCGGGGTCAAATATTCTACTGATGACTGGAAAAGAAATGTTGCAAGAAGTCAAGAAAGAAGGAGGATTGCATTTTGCTCTTGTTGGTACACCAAAGGTAATTTTAACTTCTACAGATTTAGATGATTTTCCTACTGAAGTTATAATTTTGCTAGATTAATATGTTGATATTATTGTGGATGAGTTACCAAATGATTTACCTCCCGTGAGAAGTATTAGTCATCATATTGACTTAATACTTGGTGCAAGTTTACCTAATAATGCATCCTACATATTAACTTCTCAAGAGAATGAAGAGATCAAACATCAGGTTCAGGAGTTGTTAGACAAAGGTTTGGTGAAAGAAAGTTTGAGTCCTTGTGCAGTACCCACTATGTTTTTCCCAAATAAGGATGGTGGATGGCGAATGTGCACTGACTCTAGAGAAATTAATAAGATCAATATCAGGTACAAATTTCCTTTACCCCACATTGATGATTTGATGGATAGTTTGAGTGGTTCAAAATAGTTTTCAGAGATAGATTTGAGAAGTGGTTATCATCAAATAAGGATAAGAGAAGGGGATGAATGGAACACTGCATCCAAGACTAACAATGGACTGTATGAGTGGTTAGTAATTCCATTTGGGCTTACTAATGCACCTAGTACTTTTATGAGGTTGATGAATGACGTCTTGAAAGAATACACTAGTAAATTTGTGATAGCGTATCTGGATGATATTCTGATTTCAATTAGAATAAAGAAGAACGTTTAAAACATCTCAAAATGGTGTTGAAAACTTTGCAAAGGGAGAAGCTGCTGATAAATCTAAACAAAGTGTAGTTTCCTGAAGAAAGAGTTGATTTATTTGGGATTCACTATTTCAGAAGAAGGGTTGAAGATGGATCCAGATAAGGTGCAAGCAATTTTAAGTTGGCCAATTCTAAGGAATGCATATGAGGTAAGAAGTTTTCATGGTCTTGCAAGCTTTTATAGAAAATTCATCAGGAATTTTTGTCAAATTTGTGCACCTATAATAGACACCTTCAAGGGAAGTAAACAACCTTTCAAATGTCAGAAGCAGCTGATAGAAATTTCAAATTGCTGAAAAAGAATATCACTGAGAAGCCTATTCTAACTTTGCCAAATTTTGATAAAGTTTTTCAGCTAGAGACAGATGCTAGTGGGACAACAATAGGGGTTGTTCTGAGTAAAGAACATAGACTAGTTGCATATTTCAGTGAGAAGTTAAATGACGCAAAACAAAATTATTCCTCATATGACAAGGAGTTATATGTTGTTGTACAAGCTCTCAAGAAATGGAGACATTGCCTGATTCCTAAAGAGTTTGTGTTATATTCTGATATTCATGGTTTGCAGTTTATAAATAGTCAACCTAAATTGAATCAAAAACATGCTAAGTGAATGGGATTTTTGTAGAACTTTACCTTTGTGATCAGGCATACAAGTGGAAAATCTAATAAAGTTGTCGATGCTTTAAGCAGAATAAGTTTGATCTTGCAGGAATTTAAGGTCAGTACTTTGGGATTTGAAAATTTAGTTAATATGTATAAAGAAGATGAAGATTTCAAAGATATATATGCAGCTTGTGAGAATCCAGTTTCCCATAATAGAATCCAATGGTTGGACTATATGTTATAGGAAGGATTGTTGTTCAAAAATAGTAAGTTATGTATTCCAAAATGTCATATGAGAGAAAATTTGGTACAGGAGAAACACAATGGAGGTTTTTTAGGACATTTGGATAGGATAAAACATTTGCTCAGGTGAGTACCATTTATTTTTCTCCAGAAATGAAACATGATGTAAAGAAGTTGGTTGAAAATTGTAGGATATGTCAACATGCCAAAGGGAGAAGACAAAATAATGGACTCTATCAACCCCTACCTATTCAAACTAGACCTTGGGATTCCATCAGTATGGATTTTAATCTGGGATTTCCTAGAACTTGAAGGGGAAATGATTCTATTTATGTTGTAGTGGATAGGTTTTCAAAAATGGCTCATTTTATTGCTTCTAATAAGACCAATGATGCAACAAACATTGCTAACTTGTTATTTTTAAAAATTATAAAGTTATATGAATGACACTCTATACATACTCGGGGCACCTGAAGTTGACTCCCCACAATGGAGATAGTCAAGATGGCCGTGGAAGGGCCACTACCCCCAGGTATGAATGGTGGTACTATGGGAATTGTAGGAGTTGGTGTGGGGCTGCCACTAATGGGTAGCATATTCACAATGGTATGCACAATGGTACTGGGAATACTGGCCGAGATGTTGGTGATGATGTGAGGTATGGATGTGGGTTCGCTTCCAATCACCCATCCAGATAAGGGATTAGGATTTACGCCAGCCATGGGGCTAGACGGTGCAGTGAGCAAGTTTGTCTCAGATTGATAAGAATCTGAGTCGGAATAAGAGGCTGTATGGCCTTATGATGATGAAGAGGGTTGTCAAGGAGGGCCTCGATGGTGGTGGTATAAAGACCCAAATTGAGGGGGATAGCCTCTTAGGTGTGAGGAAGAGCATGGTGGATCAATGGTGTCTTTCTGGTGATAACTGGTAATGAAATTTGGACCCCAGTTTTGATGGATTTCTATTGGCTCACAGGTGGTCACTTGGCCACCAAGACTTCCAAAATATAGTGCTTGGTTTTTTCCTCACAAAGTCGTTTCTAGTCAATCGGAAGGGGTCGTTGCCCATTTCGCTTAGCGATTCCTCTCATTGGGTAGCTACTTTGGGGTTCCCATTGTACTCCTCATAATGAGTTTTAGGGAATAGACCAATAACTTCCCACGGTTAAGGCATTTAAGATTTATGTCGTCAAGCCACAATATTTTGATTAAGTAAATTGGTTTCTTTTATGATTCGCTTAGGGTCATGAAACGAGTTTGGTTGAGTTATATGGTGTGAATGTGTGCACTTTGTGTATGAACTTGTTATTTTTTATTATTTTGTCAATTATGTTGTGAGCAAATTATACTGGATTTTCTGCACATATCAAGCCATGGGAAATACAAACTGTAACATGTGAACCGGTAAAATAAAACAAAGCCAAAGTGCAATACAACATGTAAAATGTAAATCAACAGTGTGACTACCCTGTTTCTATATCCCTCAAGTCCAAGAAGGAGTGATGGGATCTCATCAAAGTGGGAACAATCCCACCCGTAGATCCACAGGTCAGTCCTGAAATTCCCAATTGCTCAACAGGGAGGACGTGAATGCGGTGAAACCCTCAATGGCTTCCAGTCCCTCTAGCTTCCAAGGCACTTATTTGTAGTGGATAAGAACAATGAAAAAGCTAGGTTCCTATTAATAAGATTCCTCAACCCTTCATCTTATCTCAGAAGACCCTGGAAGGTGATGACTTAGTAGAGGAAGAAGGGCTGAAAAAGATGGTTAATTTCCAATGTGCTTTAACAATGAAATACTGAAATTATACTTGTAGAAACTAACATAAAAGTAGGCAGATTTTCATTTTAACAGTTAACTAGACAGGAAAACCGAATGTAAAAATAATTGAAAAACATACAGGTCGCTTTTGTTTACAGGAAAACAACAACTGAGTTGTACAAACGGTCCAAATAGTAGTGACTCGGTCGCCTCTGGGCCAAAAAAATAGCGACAGTGCCCTGGGAGGAAGGTCACTCCTTTCGGGGCCAAACTAGCGACTGAGTTGCTCCTTTCGGGCCTGCATCGGTGACCGAGTCGCCCCTTTCAGCCCGAAAACAATGACTTGGCCTGAAAACAGGAAAATTTTTAAAACAGAGTCAGGAACGACCGACAGTAACTACAACTAGGGCCAAATGGACTTGGATTGGCCTCACAGGGGCTCGATCAGGAATGAAAATGAAATAAAATCTGCAAAAACTTATAAAAAACTAAGGATCTATTGGGTAAATTATTATCTTGAATAATTCACCTAATATTTAATTATCGACCGGGGTTGGTATGCTTAGAGTTGCTAAAAAAATATGCGAAGGTAGAGGGATTCCTAGGGTATCATGGTAATATTTTAGTAAACAAAATATTGAAAGGTCTTTCAAAATTAAAAACTAAGTTGAACTCCTAAGAATCCAACTTCTTAAGATAACGGAAACATAGTACTAAGGCAGAGTGGTATCAAGTTATACTACTCTACTCTATAAACAACTACTAAAAGACAAAGATATGGACAGTGTGATGACAATGAATTATTCTTTATAAGGTCTATTTTACTGATAAACATATTTTAAGAACTGGTTGTACAAATAAGAATTTACAACAACAAGTTATGTTTTCTAAAAAGTATACATGCAACTAATAGATGGACACTAATTCCATTCTCCTTGATTATTTTGAGGGTATGGGTTTACTGTAATTGGGATAGGAGCAGGAGAAGTGTCAAAGTGACTTTCAAATGAGGTGAAGAAACTAAAGGGAATCAAATCTAACTTAATCTCTACGAAAATATGTAGACTAAGAAACATCCAATTACAAGCTATGGTAAACATGATGATCTACAAATAAATAACTCCTACTTGCAAAAGATAAAATAATACTACAAGAAAGTAGACTTGATTTATGAATAAGCAGAAAACTTATAAAGATAATCTAAATTCTATCCTATAGATTCCTTTAATAACTATATGATTGAGAGAACAAATTGTTTTACTATGAGCAATGTATAAGACACTTAATCTATTAATGCATTTAAAATTCACATGCGAAGGAACAAATAAAATCAAAGATTTAATTACAAATCAAGAAAAGAGATCAGAACACATGACATAATTCTTAGGCATAGGGTGAAAAGAAAGGAGAAATAAGAATAAGGTTTAAAAAATTGTCTAAAAAATCTCATCTAAGGTTCTTAAGAGAAAATACAATCATTATCTAACTACTTCTATCAAAACAAAATTAGACAACTAAAGAGACAAGGTCAAAACAAATTAAAAATGAACAAGGTTAAATGGAAGATTGGATGGTAGAATAAAACGAAGGTCTATATGAGAGGAGAACAGGCTATCTGAATGACAGTTTGTATGAAGAAAATACTAAAACTTCAAGAAAAAAGTGAATCTAAATGATTTGTTGAGAGAAGCTGACTCATGCATATGATAATGAAATGTAAAAGAACAAAAAGTAAATCTACTTAATGATTGAATTTCATAGCAACATAATCTAAACTAGTCCATAATTCAAAAAGGAAATTACATCATTGAACAAACTGAAATACACTTGAGCAAATTCATGATAAAAAAGGAAATGAATAAAGCTAAATTTACTGTGACTTACTCAAAGGAATCTGGTCTAAAAACCAAACAATGAATTGTAAAGACTTTGAAAAGGAATTTGGAAACTATTCTATTCGCAACAGGTTGCTAAGTTATAAAGGAAAACTACATAATCAACATGATATTAAAATGAAATCTATGCTACAAAAAAAACGATTACAGGAATGGAATTGCATAAAAACTTATAAATAAGACTATACTAGATACAGAGAAGGGAAATAACGAAGAATACATGAAAATGTAAAACTCTGGTTGTTGGAGGGCCCTCCCAGCAAACAGAGTGATGCCTTGCTAATGGAACATGATCATGCACAACGTAATAGAAATTTCATTAAATCAAAAGGTAGCATTACATATTTTTGTGGTCAACTGATAAGATGCCTAACTATCTCGCTATCCTTACTAAATCTATTGATCCTATTAACTATTAACCATTAACCACGAGCTATCAACTATTAACATTCAACGATTAACAATTTCTTGCATGAGATCATTTGTATATATAGTTTTTTTACAGAAGGAGAGAAATTCAACCCTTTTAGTGGTCGACTGCTCTTAAGATAAAGTAGTCATTATGACATGTAACTACATTGACAACCAACATATGACGTTTCCTCCTTCTTCACAAATGTGGTTCTTCTCTACCGCGCGATGTGGCATACGAACTCAATCGTAATCGGGGTTGGCATCAAGGTGTCACACAAAGACATCATATGAGAACTCTTCTAGAAGGAGGCTCATGCTAACATCATGGCACATGGTCACAACAGTTTATAGCCTTTACATGCCTTTAACGCTCAGGAATCAATTGATAGCAATGCACGGTTGATTCGGCGGTTCAAATGGTGAGATGGACAATGTGTTGGATATGCTTTTCACACATCTAGGATAGATTCAATATTGCTCATTGGTTCATTGAAGACCACGATTATTCAATGAAAGTTTCATACATTAGGATATCATTACATATCATCGAATTTGGACAAGAAAATTGTGAGATAATGCAAAATAAAAGATAACTTGCATAAATTAAAATATGACCATACCTGCTGCTGAATGGCGAACTGTATGGTAGAAAAGATGCAAAAAGTTAACAAAACATGTGTTCAATATGTAAAATATTTAGCCAAAAATGGTGAAAAAATGAGTACCAACATTCCCCCAAATTGAAGGAATGCCAGGTCCCACTGGTCAAAATAAAAGATAGCATTAGGAGGGAGGCAGGGTTGTGTTAGCAGCTGCCTCTGACTTTGATGAAGCTAATGTTTTGAACTTTAGTTTCCTAGCATGCGCTTTCAAAAGGGCACACCTTGCTTCCTGATCCCTCTGTGATAAAATAACAGTCTTGTGGAGGTCCTCAATATTTTTAATCTGTAACTGCAACTCTTTGTTCTCCTCCCGAAGATCTGAAATCAACTTAACATATCCTTCATTCTGCTTTGTTGATTGAGTCAACTCATAAGTTAACTGGTCTATTGTTGGCTGTGGTGGCGTATATGGCTCTGCATACTGTTTATAATCTCGTGGAGGACTCATTTCCCTTGATGGCAGATCCAAATCAACAGTAGGAATGTGTTCTTCAGGGCTAATATCCTGGGAAAATGCTGGAATGTTCATCTAATCAGAATCCTTTAGTAATTTGGTGGAAATACTGGTTAATGCTAACATGGATGAATTTGGGTCATTTTTCTCTAATTTGACCACATCATCTAAATGACCGTTCTGCACATCAAACTGAACTACGGTCTGGGTACTGGGTTGGAGCATACGCTGAACATTTTTCTCCTTTTGTTTCCTGGTGCAAGGTTGTGAGAAAGGTATAAATTCGGTGAACACAATACTAGCAGGAGTATTTTGTATAGATGGGCTAGGTTCTGAGGTATCTTCGTCAAGGTGGACAATGTTGGGTTTTTCCTCTTCTACAGGTGAGGTTTGACTAGTCCATTGGTGAAGGTGATGGGATCGTTTGCAGACATTAAGATGGGGATTAAGCATGTTGAATACAAAGGCCTCCCAAGGTTGGTTTCATTCCTTGAGCTGGTCCAGGATTAAAATTTTGATCAAGATGTGGTGGTATAAGGTACTTTTGGGGTGAAGGGTACTTTTGCAACTAGGTTCAACATTTTTTCTAGACTTCGAAGGAAAAAGAAAGGAAAATTAAAACATATATTATCGATGAAATGGGCCAATAAATGGAGATGATGGGATTTGAAAACACTAAAATTAACTTCACAAGTAACCAGATGAATAATGATCATCAGCAGATTGATGTATTAAGGCTTTATCCAACTATGGTGATAACATTTTATGCCTATCACATGCCGAAATTTGAGCTTGAGGGAAAAGTTATGCGATGCCTGTGGAACAAACCAATGCTTGTGCCATCCCTCACCTTCTCGAGGAAGCTTATTGGCACGCGTAATTGATTCCTATGTGACTTGGAAGGAAAGATATCCCACTCTATCCATTCTCCCATCAAACCCCATTGCAAAAAGAAATGAGATTTCCTCATCGTATCCTTGCAGTAGATGGAGGAATGGGTTCCAATTGACGTGAAAAAATAATTCCCGACATTCTCTTAACTCTTTCATTTGGAACAAATCTTGGTAAATTTCCGGCTCAAATTAGTTTGGCATGGTTTAAGCAAAGGGGATAATATAGGGTTTGCAGGAAAATATGGCTAAAATGATCTACAGTGATAACGGTCAGTGAAAATGATGGAATGGAAGAAGGTTCACATAGTGTTAGTTTAAAACATGCCGCATTCAACCTACCAAATGATCATGCAAACAACTAGTCATGCTTAGACGATCGTGCCATTATGGCAATCTTCGAAATGTGTGCCGTCAAAAACGCATAATTGAATGAGTTTCTAAAGTTTAGTTGGTTCAACCATGTCCAAAGTGAACTTTGGATAGGTTGAACATGTAACTTAATATGGATGTATAACCAAATTCATAACAATAGCCTTAGTTCAACAAAAAGGTCGACTTATCTGATAGCTTATGTGTGCAAGTGGAAAAAGAGGATAATGGTGATAGCAGAGTCATGATGACTAGGAAGTAGCCTATGGTCGTATCATATCCATATGGAGATAAAATAAAATCATATTATATCTAACCCGTACTATCATGAATTGAGATTAGTCATAATATCCCGTGGATGTGACTCTAATGATATGACTCGACTTTTTACCCAAACAAAATTAAGCTAACACTTAACCATAGATTCGAAAATATCATAATTTTGATTCAGACCATCATTTGAATTTTTATTCATACTGACATTCGACCCTTCATATGATCCTTCATACATATTTCCATAAAAAATGAGCTTACTGGATCAGACTGTTGCTAATTGTGGCTTTTCCTAAGTTGCTAGACCAAAAAGAAGTGATATGAAATAATTCTATAGCATTCTTCCTTATTCATCCAATATTTTAAAACTAATTTTGCTATTTGCATTATCCTGTAAACACTTTGTAATTTGGAAATGAGTCTCTTATATGTAAAAATAAAGAGAGACAGTTAGTCTAGTCCTCCCCCAAACCAAAGATATGGCATGTCCCCAAGCCATACAAGAAAACTAAGTAACTTCCAAAATAAATTAACAAAAGTTCAATCATGTTGTTGTAATTTTTTAAAAGAGAGAAATATTAACTAATAAATGGAGATGATTCAGATATATACATTTATCCAAAAATAACAGTGCTCAAATATGTAGATATATAAATTTATCATTTATCATGTGATGAAGACATAAGTGAAAGCACCATAAGGAAAACTAGTCATCCTTGCCTTGTTGTAAGGATATCTTGTCCTCTCAAGAATTCTTGAGCTCACCTTTGAAATTGTAGGAGTTTACAGCTATGAGTCCCATTTCTAGGATAAACATATCCTAGATATTGATTGAATTTAGATTGTCAGATCCAAGGTCAACTTAGGCTTATGCTTTAATGACATCATAAAAAATAGGCCTAAACATATTTATCGTTTAAACCATGTGCCTAATGGAGCATTAACCAGATCTCTTTTACCTGATATTGCCTCGATGCCAGCAAGTCTGTTCAGTACCTCGGCATGTTTATCTTGGTACCATGAAAGCATAGCCCCACTGCCAGTGAGCCTGTTCAGTACCCCGATGGATTTACTTGCATTTATCAAACTTCCTTATTTTTAAGTCGTTACTTAGCATTGACCCGCTACCAGTAGGCATGTTTAGTACCCAGGTGGGTTTTCCTTTTATAAATATTCTGAGTATATGGAAGTTGATTAGTACTAGAGTGTGCTAAGCCCTGTAAAACACATGGGTTATATAACTTTTTTCTTTTCATAAAATGGCCTTAACTATAGATCATGTCAAAAGAGGATAACTTAAAGGTGTTCTTGGGCCTCTCAGTCTATCTTCCTTATAAAAGATAATGTTCCCCACAAGCAGAAATTCCACTTATCCTGGAGTGTTCTCAAAAATATTTAAGATTCAAGTTTTGATAACAGTGTAAATGAGCTAGTAATCTCTAGGTGTGAAAATTCTGAAGAACATGATAATTAAAGTGAGTCTTTTGAGCACTTGTTCAAGTAATCAGGAACGTACATGTCTGAAGCATAACGAAATCATAATATAAGTGTTTTGAAAATGATATACAAGAATTCTAAAACTTCAAAGTTAAGATATGTTTTGAGTGTGTTTAGAGTACTTTCAGGTAATATCCCATGAGTTGTTCAAAGAACTAGAAAGACCCATTTGTAACCAAATTTCAAAACCATTTGTTAGATAATTATTTTATTCTTGAAAACATAGAAAAATAGTATCCTACAAAGAAATGATTAGAAATTACTCTTACTTATTCAAAGAGAGATACACATACTGACATATTTACAAATGATGATAATCCACAATATTTTTAAGGATCGGGAGGAGGAAGAGTCTTTGGAGAGGGGAGTCCAATGATTAACTCTATCTTGGTAGGATCCATCTTGATCCCTTGGGGAAAAACATGATGCCCCATACAAATATGACATGCAGAGGTTTTGTTTAACGGACATTCCTGTCAAGGATGTTTAGTTTTACATTTTGGACAGAAATTACTCTTTGTTGTTCGTTCTTCTTCCTGGTTCTTCATGTAAGTTTGGTTTCTAAAGTGAGTGTACCTAGAAGGTTTCTTTCGAGGTGAGAATGGGGCATCACAACATTCTTTCCCAGGAGAAGTCATCCTCCGATCACCCATTCTTTTATTGGTTCTTATAGGAATAGGAGATGTTATTGTGGATGTTTCAATTTGTGGGGTTACTATGTTTATTGAATTCCCAAGGAGAGCTTTCACCTATGTAAGATTGACAAAATTAGTGAAGTTTAGCTCCTCCACTTAATAAAAGTTGTATTATTTAATTTTGTGACTTAGTGGAAGATTTAAGGGTTCCTAATGGTTACTTCTTTTGAACTTTGTCAGGAATGAGGCCCTCAGGACCTCCTACAAGGATCTCTTCTCTTTCTATGATTCCCCCCAGTAAGAATCTCTTTATGTTTCCAGCAGAACTACTTCCTATAGGTGTTTTTTTCTTTTTTCTTTTTTCGATGCCTTTTCACTGAGTTTATGGTTGGGGTTTTATGTTTCCTATAAAAACTTTTAAAAAAAATGAACAAATTTTTACTATCTTAACGAATCTATCCTAATAATCTCTAGTTTTACCTATGGTACCGCTACTACTAGATTTTTGGGTGCCTGTTATAATAGATGCGCAAGTTCTTACTTCTCATCTTACTGCTCCCCCGCCACTAGCTTATATATATTCTACCTTACAGAACAACTCACCGGCAATGACGCCAAAATGTTGGGTAAAATATTGTCTTTAATAATTAACCTAATATTTAATTATCAACCAGGTTTGGTAGCCTTAGAGTTTTTACAAAATATATGCAAAGGTAGAGGGATTCCTAGGGCATCTTGGTAATACTTTAGTAAACAAAATATTGAAAGGTCTTTCAAAATGAAAAACTAAGTTGAACTCCTAAGAATCCAACTTCTTAAGATAACGGAAACAGTGTACTAAGGAAGAGTGGTATCAAGCTATACTACTCTACTTTATAAACAACTACTAAAAGACAAAGATATCGACAGTGTGATGACAATGAATTATTCTTTATAAGAAGGTCTATTTTACTAATAAACAACTTTTAAGAACTGGTTGTACAAAGAAGAATTTACAACAACTAGTTATGTTTTCTAAAAAGTATACATGCAACTAATAGATGGACACTAATTGCATTCTCCTTGATTATTTTGAAGATAAGGGTTTACTGTAATTGGGACATGAGTAGGAGAATTGTCAAAGTGACTTTCAAATGAGGTGAAGAAACTAAAGGGAATCAAATCTAACTTAATCTCTATGAAAATATGTAGACTAAGAAACATCCAATTAAAAGCTATGGTAAACAGGATGATCTCGAAATAAATAACTCCTACTTGCAAAAGTTAAAATAATACTACAAGAAAGTAGACATGATTTATGAACAAGCAGAAAACTTATAAAGATGATCTAAATTCTATCCTATAGATTCGTTTAATAACTATATGATTGAGAGAACAAATCGTATTACTATGAGCAATGTATAAGACACTTAATCTATTAATGCATTTAAACTTCACTTGCAAAGGAACAAATCAAATCAAATATTTAATTACAAATCAAGACAAGAGATCAGAACACATGACATAATTCTTAGGAATAGGGTGAAAAGAAAGGAGAAATAAGACTAAGGTTTAAAAAATAGTCTAAACAATCTCATCTAAGGTTCTTAAGAGAAAATACAATCATTATCTCACTACTACTATCAAAACAGAATCAGAAAACTAAAGAGACAAGGTCAAAATAGATTAAAAACGCACAGGGTTAAATGAAAGACTGGATGGCAGACTAAAACGAAGGTCTATATGAGAGGAAGAACATGCTGTATGAATGACAGTTTGTCTAAAGAAAATACTAAAACTTCAAGAAAACAATGAGTCTAAATGATTTTTTCAGAGAATATGACTCATGCATATGTAATGAAATGTAAAAGAGCAAAAAGTAAATCTACTTAATGATTGAATTTCATAGAAACTTAATCTAAACTAGTTCATAATTCAAAAAGGAAATTACATCATTAAACAAACTGAAATACACTTGATCAAATTCATGATAAAAACAGAAATGAATAAAGCTAAATTTATTGTGACTTACTCAAAGGAATCTAGTTTAAAAACCAAAAAATGAACTGTAAAGACTTTGAAAAGGAATTTGGAAACTATTCTATTCGCAACAGGTTGCTAACTTGTAAATGAAAACTACATAATCAACATGATATTAAAATGAAATCTATGCTACAAAAAAATGATTACAGGAATGGAATTGCATAAAAAACTTATATATAAGACTATAATAGTTACATAGAAGGGAAATAACGAAGAATAAACGCAAATGTAAAACTCTGGTTGTTGGGGGGCCCTCCCAGCAAACAGAGTGATGCATTGCTAATGGAACATGATCATGCACATCATAATAGAACTTTCATTAAATCAAAAGGTAGCATTATAGAGTTTCATGGTAAACTGATAAGATGGATAACTATCTCGCTATCCTTACTAACTCCATTGATCCTATTAACTATTAACCATTAACCATGATCTATCAACTATTAAGATTCAACAATTAACAATTTCTCACATGAGATAATCTATATATATAGTGTTTTTACAAAAGGAGAGAAATTTGACCCTTTCAGTGGTCGACTGCTCTTAAGATAAAGCAATCATTATGACAAGTAACTACATTGATAACCAACATATGACATTTCCTCCTTCGCAAATCTGGTTCTTCTCTAGCACGAGATGTGGCATACGAACTCAATCTTAATCGGGGCTAGCATCAAGGTGTCACACAGAGACATCATATGAGCACTCTTCTAGAAAGAGGCTCCTGCTAACATGTTGGTGCGTGGTCACAATGCGCGGTTGATTCAGTGGTTTGAATTGATGAGGTGGACAATTGGTTGGATATGCTCTATGCACATCTAGGATATATGCAATACTGCTCATTGGATAACTGTAGACCATGAGTGTGCAATGACATTTTCATACATTATGATATCATTACATATCATCGAATTTAGCCAAGAAAATCATGAGATAATGCAAAATAAAACATAAATTTCATAAATTAAAATATGACCATACCTGCTGCTAAATGGAGAACTGTATAGTAGAAAGGATGTCAAAAGGTAACAAAACACGTGTTCAATATATAAAATATTTAGCCAAAAATGGTGACAAAATGAGGACCAACATGATCCTAAGGGATCAACCCAGTGTGGTCGCCAAAATGTGGTTGGGTAAAAACCCTGGCCACGTGCTAATGCACCTTCCTTCTGTAAAAGGGATAGAAGGATAGAGTCTGCAATGGAAAAAATAGCTACAACAAAACTGTTAGTAGAAAAAAATAAACACATGCATACAAACTACAAACTAAACAAAAATGGTGAGACTATTATACCTCATATCTTTTTGAAAAAGGGGCCACCATGCCTAAACTCAGAAACAACACTGCCTCTCCACAATCTTGGGTAGTGTGGAGGTTGACTCAACACATAAGAGAGGGGAGAAAATGGGGAAAATGGAGTGGATGGGTTGAGTAGCTTGAGAGTGATGGTCTCTCAAGGAATCATGCGAGTATTATAACGATGGAGGAAAAACAAGTCATGTGTGATGGGGACCTCCACCCCTCTATTTATAATTGTTTCTCTCATTTAGGGTTTTAAGCCCCTAATTAGGGTTTTGGACCCTACTTAGGGTTTTAATCCCCTTTCCCCTGGTTTTAGCTCCTTCGAGGGTTTTTAGTCCCTTTTGGGGGGCTATATCCCCTTTGTGAGATTTTTAGATCCGTTGTGAGCACTTTTGGCTCTTTTTATGGGGTTTTAAGCCCTTTTTATTGTTTTTTAGCTTTTGAGAGAAAAACACTAGTTAAACATGGGTGTGGAGGTAAAATGGCTTAGGAAATGGACGTTTGTATGTGGTGTAGGATGTATAAAGAAAGTTAAGCAATTTTTATGTTAACAGGGGGACTGGGATGTTGATGAGGATTTTGATCTTCTGTTGAGAACTCAACAATCATGTGAAGGCTGATAGCATCATAGTTGGATTAGGCCATAATATTGGCTAGTCCCTGGCCTTTGCTAAATTTTGTGGGCTTGATCTACAGGTCATGCTTGAGTAGGACTACTATCCACTTTTCCCTTCGTCCCTCGAGATCAGGTTCGGTTAGGATGTCCTCAAAATCGCTAATGGGGACGTGAGCAATGATATTGGAATGTAGGATGTATACCCAAAAATATTTTAAGTCCTGCACTAGAACATAATCTTACTTATCCAAGATATTGTACTTCAGGGGAGCATATCTCACGGTCTTCCTATAAAAATAAATGGGTTGTTCATGTTCCTCATGATTCTTTTGTAGCAATACCCCTAACACTATATGCTCTGAGAAAAATGAAAATATGAGGAAGTCTTTAGAAAAATTGAGGCTTGCAAGTACAGGTGCTTTGGATATGGCCTTCTTTACGTCTTCAAAATATCATTTGGCTTCAGGCATCCACTTGATTGCTTTATCCTTCCCCACCATATCAGTTATATACTTCACTATTTAAGAAAAGGAAGGAATAAATATTCTCATAAAGTTTACCTTTACCAGAAAGGATTAAACCTTGAATTTATTCCTAGGGAGCTCAATTTTTCTGATCGCCTCAACCCTCTTTGGATCTATCCCGATTCCCTCCTGCAGGGACGATTTTAAGGAACCATTCTAATTTAAAAGTGTATAAATGTTGGCGAATATTAGCAATTCTTAAAACACCAACTATAAAATGATTGACGATATTTTTCAAAAAATATTTTAATTTCCAAGGATTTTATATCGTTTATATAATCATTTGGCAATTTTTAGGGTGAAAAATTTTACCCCATTAAAATTGGGCGAAACAGGGCTTCAAAAAATGCAAAATGGAGAATCTTTTTTGGGGAGAAAAACATGGAAAAATATCCCACTGGGCTAAAATTCGCCCCTAAAATTATCCTTTCCCTCCTGAGAAATTATAAGGCCCAACAACTTCCCTTCTTTCATAGCAAAGAATGATTTCTTCGAATTCAGGGAGATGTCAAACTTTTTTTATTTTCTGAACATCCTCAGCAGGTCTACAACATGTTCTTCATCAGATTTGGAAAAAATATTGATGTCGTCTAGATAGATGACCTGGATTTTGTCTTTTTCATCAACGAAGGTTATGTCCATAGCCCACTGGAAATTTTTTCCTGCATTCATAAGCCCAAATGACATTTCAGCATACACGAAGGTGTCCCAGGGCATGGTGAAGGTTGTCTTGTCTTATCCTTCAGCTGCACCACGATCTGGTTATAACCTGAGAATCCATCCAGAGTGGAGATCCTCTATGAAACTACTACTCTCTGCAAGATATGGTCCATTTTGGGAAGTGGGTAATGGTCCTTCAAATAAAATCTATTCAAGTTCCTGAATTCAATGCATATTCTTATTTCCCTATTTTTCTTCCTAATAGGGACCATATTTGCCACCCAACATGAGAATCTAAGGGCCACAATGATTTTGGCCTCAAATAATTTTTTTATTTCTTTTTCTATCAGGGGTAGCAGCTTGGGGTTCATCCTTCTCAGCTTCTGTTTGAAAGGAATATCATCCTTCTTGATGGGTATGGTATGTTGGATTATGCTTGTATGATAGGCCTTAAGGTCACTATAGATCCAAGTAAACACATATGAGTATTCTGTCATTAGTGAGATGTATTTTTGCTTGGCTTCTGTTGAGAGGGTTCTTGATATCTTTATGACCTTGGGATGATATTTTGTCCCAATATTTACATCCTCAACATCTTCATAGCTTAGGATCAATTGAGGTTCTTTAGCCACATCATTAGGATCAAAACGTTTTTCTAAAGGAACTAGATCCCTGGGGATAGAGTTACCTTTCAGCTACAATATCTCCTTGCCACAAAGGTTGATCACATGTTCCTAGTGTCCATCAGACTCTTGTAATTCTATCTCCCAAGCCTCCTTAGTTTCACCACCATCAGCATCTTCAACAAGAGCGACATCCTCCTCTCTAGGCATTTCTTTGGGAGCAATGGTATGGATTTGCAAGGGTTCTTGAGTGGGAGTAGCCTCGTTTAGAAGCTCATTTTCTTCATCAACAGTAAATCCATCAAAATCCCTAGTGAGAGTGAGGAAATTATGTATTTTATTTTCATCCTCAAATACTTTCCAGCTCTTCACATTATCTGGGACAACAGCCCTGTGCCTGACTTCAACCTCATACTTTCCACTAGAGTGCATGGGGACCTTGAAAGCCACAATAGAAGTGGCCAGGGAATCAGATATGCAATTTTGTAATATGGGAATCAAATTAAAATTGCACTCTTCAAAGCATTCTATGAGGTCTTGAGCAGAATTTACATAGCTCCTCATCCTGTGATGTCTGACCTGATACTCCCTTGTCATTTGTTTAATCACTAGCTCAAAGTCTCCATGTATCACTACCCTTCTGACCTAGAAATGCTTTAGGATCTGAATGTCTAACACTAAAGCTTCATACTCTGCCTCATTGTTTGTACAGTCAAAGGTGAGTTTGTAAGAGTAGTTCAAAACTCTTCCTCCCAGGGGTCTCATCCACACTCCAGCCCCTGCCCCTTCTTTGCATGCTTCCCCGTCAAATATTACATGTCCAAGAGGCATCATTCTGTGAAAGGCATATATCTTCGCCTCCTCCAGTAAATAAAATAGCAGGTCCCATCTTCATGTCCAACAAATTAATGGGGTGATTGTGTGGCCTTTCAGCGCTGGTCACAATGTATTCCAACTTGTTCTCTCTGAAGATCCTTCTCTATATCCCAAAGAGAAGGATAGTGGCATATGACATGTCCATATGGAGGGAACATTTGAGTTTGGTTGCCCAAGATATTGACAACAACATTCTAAATTTTGGATGGATGTTAGCCACAACCACATCCATGACTAGGGTTTTGGTAGGGATGTGGGCTAAAGAGATGACCAAATGTTTGATCAATCTCAGGCACTTGAATTTGTTATAATCAAAAGAGAAGAGATATTTCTAGGGTCTGGTTACTTCTAATCCCAATTCTTCCATGATCCTCTTGGGAATAAGATTGTGAGAGGCTCCTGAATCAAGCATGGCATTATGTAGGATGGCATTATGGATGTTCAGGCTAACATATAAAGGGGGTACCTCTTCATCAGAAGATTCATCTACATGGGGGCCAAATAGGATGGTGGGTCTGTCATCTTAAAGATTTATGGAATCTGATATAGCATAGATTTCACCTTTAGGATTCAATACCGTGGCAATTTTGGCATGACATTCGGAGTTTTTCAATAATTTAATGAGAGGAACAGAGATATTGATCTTGGAAATTTCGGCCTCCAGGGTGAAATAAGTTTGGCCCTGATCAACGCTTCTTGGATTGTATTCCCGTCTTTCCTTCCCTTTGTGCTCTGGCACATTATTGGAGCCCCCCTTGGTGGGTGTGTCACCTTTAGGCTTGTTGGTAGAGACCTTGTTTCCTGTGTATTTATTTCTCATGACAGGGAAATATATTTTTCTCAGGTTGATTTGTCTCTACGTATCCAAGACGACGAGTTGATATCCTCTCCTAAATTCCTGTATCTCATCTAGGGGCATCACTCCCCTTTCAAGAAAAGCATTTTAGTGCTCTTTTTTGGTGAAGAAGGTGGTGGGAGAGTTAGTGTCCAGCTGATGGATTTCATCTTCAGCTTGATTTTCACCATCATGATCCACATATTTTTCTTGGAAAGGATGTCTGACAAGTGGATAGGGAGGGTTTCACTGGTCTCTTTGCTTTTTCTCGAGAACTTGTGGCCTTATAGAATTCTAATTCCTATTTTTCTACTCCTGATTCTCTCTGGGAGGTGGTATACCATCCACATAGAGCCTATCCATCATCATTTCCATGGTCCTTGGCATAGTGTCTATTTTGGATTTTTGTGAGCTAGGTGTAGTGGGATGTTTAGGTTCTTTGTCTTTTCTTGTTTCTCCTTCATCTCTTATCCATTCTCCCTCCTCTCTTCTCCTCTCTCCATCCTCCCTTCTCCCTTCTCCCTCATCTATTCTCCATTCTCCCTCCTCTCTTCTCCTCTCTCCATCCTCCCTTCTCCCTTCTCCCTCATCTCTGTTCTTCTTTCTTACAGCAGTCAGTTTTACCTCCAAATCTATGGAATATTTCATCATAGTTTCCAAGGGGGATGATCTCCTTTCACTTAGCCACAAGGTGAACTCACTATCAAATGCTTCATCATATTGGAGTTGGGAAGAACCAATGGGAGGCTTAAACTGGGTAGGGATGGAATTGTATACTTTCATAAACCAGCCAGAAAAATATTGGATAGATTCACTCTCCCTCCGCCTCATGGAATGATATTGAAAGAGATATTTTTTAGGGTTCTCTTGGTCTACCCACTTATCCTTGAAGGCATCTTCTAAATATTTCTATCTCAGGACATAGTGATCTGGGAGGTTCTTGTACTATTTTCTGGCTTCTCCAGCCAGACATTGGGAAAATAATCTGACCTTGACATCATCATAGTCCACCTCCTCTAGGTCTATCCAATATAAGAACCAACCCAAGTTTTATTCAGTTGAATACCCCCTCTCCCCATTGAATTGTTTAAGCCTCTATGAGTATCCCAGAGGGACGTCATGAAGAGCAAAGAGAAGATGAAGAGGGGAAAAACTATTTTTCATCCTTGGAGGTATAACAGGGTTTACAAGAGGGATTAAGGTTGTTGTAATAGAATTTGGTATGCTATGAGGAACTGCAGGAATGTGGGGAGTTGTGAAACTAGAAGATGAAGGATGATTAGGATTGGAAGTAGTGGGAGACAAATATGTGGCATCAGATTGCCTTATGATAGTGGAATTTAACAGGGTTAAATCAACAGTAAGTGTAGGGCACTCTGGGTCAAGAAAGTGTTGGAAATCCATTCCTAGAGGCTTTGAGGTATGGGGTGATCAGGAAATGCAGGGAAAATCAAATGCAGAGTTATCAAAAACAACGTCAGATAGGATGGACTTAGATTTGGTTCTAGGGAAATATAGTCCAAAATACTCATTGTAATGTTTAGATATATCATTGACAGAAAAAACACCTTCAACAGGGAAGGAAAGAGTTCTGAGTAACTGTTGCAGCCTATTTTCCCTTCGAATTAGACTCTCTGGATTAAAAATATCTTGGAACGATTATGCATCAAGATTTATCCTCGTGTTGGTTCTTTTGGCCGTCGGTGTTTTTCCCAGTGGAGTCACCTTCAAATTTTGTGTGGAGTCGCTAGAGCATGTACAACCATCATGTGTCCATGACCAACTTCTCAACCAGGTTGGTGAGCTTAACAATTTCATTTCCCAAGGAGATAATAGTGATTACTTCCCTGGCAACGACGCCAAGAAGTTATCACCCTATAATTTTCCTATGGTTGCGGTATGAATTCATAGGGGTAACAATTTCAAACCAATATTTAGAATGTATTCTAGCCAGTATAGTCAGAGAGGTCTCTCTCTTGTCACATAAACATTCACATATACATATGGATTTAAAAAAGCATTCAGAAGGCTATATTTCTAGTTGGGAATGGGGTATTTATAGATTTAAAGATGGTAAAACAAAAACACATGAAGAGTCATTGGGTAATGGAGTCACAACTTGAACCAATTAAGGGTATTACCGTGAGAATGAGTGGGTATTTTCCTTTATAATCTGAGGCAAAGTAGGTATCACATTCATTCATATATCTTTAAAGGGTAGTAGGACAAAGAGGAAGAAGCCCAGTGAAGCAAGAGGCACATACCTGTGAATGAATCTCTTGCACCACCTTTAGCAGCAGCAACAATATGGCCAACAACTAATACAAAGAACTCAATAGAGAGTGAATTCTATAACAGTCATCATAAACACATCACAAATGCAATATCTGATACAAGGAGCACTTAATGAAATGAATTCCTCATATACAACTAGAGAGCATTAGATGGAAATTTACAGAAATGGAATGATGCAAAGAGGAAACACGAATTGAATGTAGAACACCGTGATGAATCTCAGAAATGAAAACGAATATTTCTCATTAAAACTTCCAAGAAAGTTTACAGAGATATGAAAACCAAGAGCAGAATGCTTCTGAATTAAATTTTCAACCCTTTCTTCCTCTATCGAAGGTACATTTATAGTTTCACAGGCTCCCAAGACCAACCTCAAAACATAGCCGAATTCGGTTACAAAATTGAGAATTAATCTTAAATAATCATTTCAAATCCTAATAAACTCTTGACGTGGCATATTCACAATGATTCATGTTGTTATCACTATGTTTGAATTTTTGAATTATAGACTTGGAAGGTTTGAAAATGATCCTATTTGATGAAATTTTGTGGAAGCGCCTTTAAGGGTAAAGTGTTTTAATATTCGATGGTTCAGATTCATGACGAGGAATATCAATGGCAGAAAGAAATTCCACGGAGAAGAGATGCGAGGAAGGATTTAATATTGAGATTTGCGGAGCCTGTTAAATGGGTGTGATGTTGGAGGGTCGATATCGACACAAGATAAGATCAACGGCTCTAAATCATTCCGCGTGGTTAACATCCCTTGAGAAATAAAGTTTTTCAAATCGCGGAATGAGTTAAAGGGTGAAAAGATCGGACGGTGGAGATAAGAGAGAAGGTAGATCTGTGGTTTAGAATGATTCCATGGATTGAACTAGCGTGGACAAAGTCAAGATTTTGATCCATAGAAAGTGGTAGGGGCTGCTAAGATCTACGGTCAAAACAAGATATCGGGTGGATCGATCAGTGAGAAGCATTCCATAATCAGAAGTTTCTCAAATGATTAGATGAGAAAGTATGGGTGGAATACTAAAGTTCTCAAGGTTGAACACTCTCGATGAAGGTAGTATAGAGATCGACGTTGATGTTGATTTCCTCAAATCAAACTGTGCAGGTTGATACTGTTGAGTGTTGGTATGAATATTTGGCATATCGAAGGCTTAGATTACAAAGATGAATAAATCTATAGTACAGAGTGCATGGAGAAACACGAGGGTTATGCAACATAAAAAACTATAAAAACATCTACATGGAGAAGACGCCCTCACGTACGATATACCATCGCAACAGTTAATTTATTTTCCCTAACGCCATTTATGACATACCTATAGGATAAACCATCCCCGTGATAGTGCTATCTCGCCCAAAACCAGATATCTATCATGTGGCTGGCATGCGAAATCATAAGGACATCATGAAAATCTAAGATGTGGAGAAGCAAATCTGATTGCCACACGAAGCAGGGAAAATATGGAAAAAGAATTGTTCTAATATTGTCATCACAGGAATGAAAGGGAAAGAAAACATCTAGTCCATATGCCCTGAAGTGTATGGTCAACTAGACAGGGAAACGCCTGAAGTATTTTACACAGCCAATAATGAAATGTCGCAACAAATAAGGCAGCATGACTAGATCTTCAGCAGAAAAGGAATCCCTTGACTCATGTGCTCGCTCATGTCATCACCATGATACTTGATGATGAAGTGTGCGAGAATGATGATGGGTCATCCCCATGTTCAGTTTTCTAATCCTATATAAACACCACCTTTCAGAGCCATTAAGGTGCATAGGATGAGCTAGTGTAGAAACAAAAATCGAAGTGTCATTCTGCTGGGGATTCCAAGAATTTTGAGAAATTTTCAATGGCGATTTGGTTCGAGAAACTTGTCAGTCTAGGTATGTTGTTGGTTGGTGAGCTTGATTCCATGCTCATCTATCGCCCTATTTTTTCACACCAGGGAAGTGCTAACCATTGGGGGAAATACATCCAACACTTTGAGCGATACACCTGTTTTCAGATAGCCATACCTCTAGCTATGCAGTGCCTAGGCTTTCACGTCCTATGGGTGTCTCTCCAAAACCAATAAATGCAATTGCTTCCTCCAAAGCCTCAGAACATGATGATAGTCACTAGCAGTGCTCTGTGGGAGTGAATTCTCATACTAGAGGATTAGGGGTCCAAATTCTTCATCACTGCCTTTATGAATTCCACTTTCCAACTTTTTATGGGGTGGTGAGGAGGTTGAAGACACACCCCACCGTATTTCCTGTAGGGGAACCCACCTCATGGGAGGTGAGGAGTACAAGAATTACAAGCCACTATAGAGTCTTGTTTTTTCCAGAAGCAATGCGACCCTTCTTCAAGTCCACTTGTATAACAGTGTCACTAGCGGAGGCGGGAGCTGTGGGGAAGGTTGAGTAGGGAAGGGACACAAACTCCCTTTCTGGATTTGAGCCCATTGAGAAAGGTGCCTTTGAGCATGAAATGAACACAAAGGGAAAAGACATGTTTCTGACTCAACAGACAGACAAAGGGTTCAGGCCTAGTCAGCGATGAGCCACCAGAAGCATCTTGAGATGTTGTTTTCACGGCCCACAAGCTCAGAACCAGAAGTGTCATGTTTCCCTCCAGACTGAGCATGCGCATCTACTCCATGATGTTTGTTTAAATATATGTAAACTGTGGAGAAAGTACCATGCTCTATTTGTTATTGTTTTGATTATGACTGTAAACATTTTTGGGTCCTATTTCGAGGATTAGCCTTGGGGGTCTAAACGTTATAAAAATATCCTCGCCAAGGGAGAAAGGGTTGGATTTTCAAGATTAGGGAGGCTCTTCATTGTAATAGGTTTCAATTTTCAAGAGATGAATAAAATTGTAGAGGAGTAATGTTAAACCTTTCATGGAAAAGATTCATGTGCCATCTTTTTGTTCAATAAGTCATTTCTTTATGTGATTATTTATCTTGTTTCTCACTCCATTTTGTATTTTATTTCATGCTTTAACATTAGTGTATATGGGACATAATTCATCTTGCATGCTCTAGGTCCATTGTTCAAGCATTTTCAGAACATTTTGTTCTAAATTCTTGTAGAATTCATCCTGGTTAGGTGATCTATTCAATGGCTTGTCTCCCACTATCTGCTAATCAACCTGCTAACACCTCTAGATTGAGGGAAGGGTGTCTACCTTGCCTCTGTCCATAAGCCTTTAGATTTCCTGCCTTTTGCAACCTACTTCAGACATGATTGTTGACTCCATTTCCCAATGGTATCCTCCATGATTGTCCCACCAAACTTTATAAAAACAAACTTGTTCTATTCAGAAATCTAACCTTTTGATTGTCTTTGATTGAATATCTTGAGTATGAAAACTTTGTAAATAGTGAGAGATCCCTCTCTCACTATATTAGGTCATAAATACAGTCTAAAGTGGTTTTTGTCGTTACCTCAGGATTTACCTTTCACAACCTGGGTACATTCTGAGTGTTAACACATATATAAAACAGGAAATGTGAGGTAATAGACACACTAGATAAAAAATGGAAATGCAGCATCTAAGATGCAGGATCGCTTGACTGAACATACTCTAATGGTTTTATTCTCCTAGACAAAAACTGCATCATTGAATTTTATCCATGCTCCCACTGAGAGTAAAGAATATTCCAACCTTTGCTTCAAGGTTGAATACAAAAGACCAGTGATGCTTCTGTTATATGTCGATGACTTGTTCCTAACAGAAAAGAGGAAATCATTAAATTTGCAAGAAGGAGACTTGTTGTTGAGTTCAAGATGAAGGACTTGGATATGATGCACTACTTTCTAGGCATGGAGGTGTGGAAGAACGTGGATAGAAACTCCCTGGGACAAGGAAAGTATGTATTAGAGATCCTGAAGAGGTTCAGGATGATGTACTGCAAGGCCATGGCCACACCTATGGCATCAAACCTGAAGCTATTTAGTGATGCTTCATCAAAGTTAGTTGATGCTATGATGTATTGTAAGATGATTGGGTCATTGATGTACCTGATGAATACGAGACCGGATATTTTCTTTACTATGAACACATCGAGACATTTTCACCTGATGGTTGCAAAGCATCCAGTGAGGTACCTGAAGGGTACAATTGAGTATGGGCTCCATTATGAGGCAAATTAGTAGATTAACTTGGAGGGTTATGTAGATTTGAATTGGGAAGGAAGCAGCCATTGATAGGAAGAGCACTTCGGGGTGCTACTTCAGTATGAGATTAGGTATGATCTCTTGGTTTAGCAGGAAGGATTCTTGCATGGCACTAAGAACAGTGAAGGAAAAATATGTTCCCACTTGCTCGGCTATCTGGGAGGTAGTATGTTTCTTTTGAAAACTACTATTTGATTTGATTGATCTGACTTTCATTTCTATATGATGCACAGAGGAGCAGTGAAGCTCTAGTATGTGATCCAAATCAAGATCTCTTGAAAGAGGGAGTTCTAGCATAGTCGGTGACACAGGTTGTCTGAGCATAAAATCCTCACGAAGCTCGTAGGTTGCTCAGATGTAAACGGTCCTGTAGGTTTTCCTCGGATGTAATTGGTCCTGGCGAAGATCATAGGTTATCCTTGGACATAATCAACCCTAATGTGATTCTATGCTAGAAATGGCCAGAATGAAGTTCGAGTACTTCAGGGAGAAGCTTGATGTTTTCTAGATCAAGGCTCCCTCCAAGGGGAAGTGATGAGTCCGTGATATTTTCTGACTGGGTCAAATGTAAGTGCGGAGCCCTTCTGACATGGTGGTAGGTGGGTCCTCCCATGTTCATATGTAAGTGCAGAGCCTTTCTAACTGGAACACATATGAGCGCAGATCCTTTTTGACATGGTGGCAAGCTAGGCCTCCCACGGTCAAATGTAAGTGTAAATCCTTTTTGACATGGTGGCAGGTTGGACCTCCCATGGTCAGATGTAAGTGCTAAGCCTTTCTGACATGATGAGGTCAAATGCGAGTGCTAGACAAGCCTTTCTAAAATGATGAGGTTGGATGTGAGTGCTGGGCCTTTATGACATGATGTGGTCAGATGTGAGTGTTGGACGAGCCTTTTTGACATGATGAGGTCAGATGTGAGTGATGGGCCTTTCTAACATGATGAGTTCGAATGTGAGTGTTCGGCCCTTATGACATGATGTAGTCAGATGTGAGTGCTGGAAAATCCTTTCAGACCTGATGAGGTTGGATGTGAGTGTTGGGCCTTTCTAACATGATGAGGTCAGATGTGAGTGTTGGGCGTGCCTTTCTCACATGTTGGTGGATGTTTTCCTCCCATGGTAAGATGTAAGTGTTGGGTGGGCCTTTCTAACTAGGTCAGATATAAGTGCTGAAGAAGATGAAGAACTACCTAGAGGCTAGGCCTACAACCAGCATGAAAAAGGGTTGGAATTTTAGAAATTCCTGTGATGAGTAGAATTGAGAGATAACACCATTTGATCGACATAGCGAAAGCAGTGATGATGATGATCCAGTGATGATCCATCTTTGATGATGGTCCAGTCATGATCCAAAGAAGAAGACTTGTGCTGATGAATTTTTTCAAGAAAATACCTTCGTAGTTAAGAGGGAGTGTTGATGTATTTGTAACTTTAGAATGTATTCACTTGTATATATTGTATATCATTGATCCCTGATGCTCCTATTAGGAGAATCACTTGTATTTCATTGTACCCTGATGTTCCTATTGGGAGAATTACTAAAATTAATGAGGTAGTCCCCTCCGTTGTAAGTCAGGGCATTAGTACCCTGGTTGTGGTTACTCGAGCCTACATAACCGAGTTAGGATTACTCGAGCCTATGTAACCGAGTCAAATAATAAGTGAACAAAAGAATATAAATAGAGAGTGAGACTCCCTATTTGACACAGTCACTAATACTCAGTTGTAGCACATAACTAGGAGAGAGAAGAAGCTGGGACAAGAAAGAGAGATACAACAGCTGTTGAGAGATCATCTTTGTATCTTTGGGTTTAGTTTTGGTTCTCATTCTATCTCTAAGGAATTTGTGGGGTTTTATCATTTATGGTTTCCCCGAGGAAAATATTTGTGTTCATTGTCTATTGTGATCTATTGTCATGCTAGTTATTCTCTCAGATAAGATCCTAAGATCATATAGCTTAAATGATAAAAAACTAACATGGTATCAAAGCTAACCTGAGAAGAAGACACTGTGAAGCTATAGAAGCCAAGGACTCTTACTTTTTGGGTCTCTCTCCATAATCCATCAGCAAAAGGATGCTAGGCTAACTCTCCATTGAAGAGCGCATCTTTCTGTCGAAGCAAAATTTGATTCCAGGCATTTTTAGTTTTTGTTGCGGGAAATTAGGGCTTTTTACAGAAGAGGAATTTTGAGTGAGCCCAGCATAGGATTTATCTCCTCATCAAAATCAAAATTTAGAGACCAAGGTCGATATTTTTGGTTTGGTAAAACTCCAGGAAAGTCAAACCCTAATTTGACCCCCGACATGAAAAAACCTAAAATACTAAAACTTGTAGTTTTGGTACATTCGCTATATATCATGATTGGAGAAGTCTTAGGGGCCAAAATTTTCATAGGATAAATATAAACTCCTGATTTACCCTGTGTAAACATTGCAGCCTCAGATTCACTATATTCTAGGAGATATGATTCCTCCAAATCAGGGTTCCAACCTCTTCTAGGATTCATCCCTAAGCATGACACCTAGGGAGAATTGCTATATCTTAGGCTACAAGGGTCCAAATTAAATTTCAAAAGATGTAATAGATAGGGCATAGACTGTAATTTATGTGGTAAAATTTTCAGACTCTAATGATGAAACATGGACATGTGGCAGTCCGTACAAGTTTTCTATGATGAACAGTCCTGAAATAAGTCACCTTGGGAAAACTCTCATAAGTACCAATTGGTGAAACCCATTCTACTCAAAAATATGGTATTGTAAATAGGACAGAGTTGGATACCTTAGTACTAAATTTCAGACACAGAGGAGTATTACTTTCAGATACACCGCAGAAACAGTATCAGGCATTTCTGCAGAAGAAATTGGAAAACTTGGGCTTCCTGTTTCGAGAGTTTCACTCCACTATTTTCAGAAAAAGAGTACATTGGAAAACTCACCTTATAGAGGTCTATCTTTCTATCCAATCAAAAGTTTTAAATTCCAAGTTTTTAAAATTAGGGTTTCTCTAACAAACCCTAGATCAGCTAGCTCTAGAACTAGGACAGACAGCTCAAATCAGTAAGATCTAATATTTTTCTATTCATAGTTGAGGTTCTCATTTCAAGATGACTAATCACACCAGGTTGATGACAAGATTGGTAATGCTGACAACTTCCAAGCATGGAATTATAGGATTTCATTGGTTCTTGAATAAAATGAATTAGACATCTACATAAGTGGAGAGGTTCTAGTTCCAAAGGGAGATGAGGCTAAAGCGTTACACACGAAGAAATTGGTCAAGGCCAAGAGGGTCACCTTATACCAGATATGTCTTTCATAAAGACACCTAAAGAGATGTTTGATTCCTTTACCAAGCTATTAGGGAAGAATATAAATCAGAAGAAGTATAGGAACTCCGTGATCCTTGAAGAAATTGGCTTGGATCAATATTTCAGTAAGAAAGGTCTAGGAGCCAGAGGCAGATGAGGCCAAGGCTAGATCCAAGAGAATCATTTTAGATTCTATTAAAGATAATCTCATCCCTCATGTGTCATCCTTGAAGACACAAAAAGGAATTGTTCGATGATATGATGAAGCAATCGAAGAATAATAAGATATTTCTATAACCACCTTGAATGGCCTCCCAAGATCATGGGATTTATTCATTCAAGGAATGTGTGATAGAAGAAAGTGATTACCTTTAGTAGACTTTGGGAAGAGAGAACACAAGAAGAATCTTGGCTCAAATAAGAGAAGAGAAAATGGGAGCAACTGAATATCAAGCTCTCACCATCCAAAGACGATCCCTCAAGCGATGAGGAGTCTGAAGGACTCAACTCTTGAAGAACCTCTTATCCATCTTATCATTTAGATAAGAAATGATGCTGTTATGAATGAAAAATATGATGAAGGTGAAGTCTCAAGAAGGATTCTACCCACGAAGCGAATAAAGATAAGTATTCAATTGTCAATTCATGATATTGTTTTGTTATGCATTTGTCTATATTCAGTCGATGTGTTATGCATGATAGAATATTTGCATTAATGATAGTATACTACTAATATGCATGCGATGTGTAAGTATCTCATACAAATATCCATTGCTACTTATCGAGAATGAAACCTCTTTGCTGACATATTGGATTAGTGCACAATCTCAACAATGTCTTGGTAGAGATGGAAGGCATCAAGAAATTTTCCATGAGATATGGATGAATGTTGTATTGGATAAAACTGTTGCATGATCATATGTTTATGCATAAGAATTTTCCATTATGAATATGCCTTATGAAATGTTTCTAACCATACAAATGCATTTTACTTGTAGGAAAGATCACGTACAATCACCTACAAGAAAAGAAGGATGAGACTTGTTCCGAAGAACAAGTGATGACAATTCAAGAAATTATCCAAATTGAAGAATAGTATGAAGAGAATTTAAGAGGCCTCAGAGACACTCTAGTTATGTGACACTGTTGAGCGACATCATTGATGCAGATCCTTCCAGCTATGAAGAAGTAGCCAAGAAGAAAGGGAAGGAGAATACCAGTTCAAGAAGAATGTTCTCTAGGATGTAGTATCGAGACTTGAAGGGAAGTCTGCAATGTATTCCATATGTATCTACATGATCCAACATGTAGTAGATGGAAACATCGTGGAATACAAGGAAATATTCATAGCATGAGGCTTCTCACATAAAGAAGGCATAGACTACGAAGCGACATTTGCAACCAGTGGGAGTTGAGGCACATGACAGGAAGACTCATGTGTGCAAATTAAAGAAGGCCTTGTACGAGCTTAGAAGATACCCATGGGAAAACACATACATGAGGAGCTTCAAGATCACCTAGAGTGATGAAGATATTAACCTTTTCTACAAGGTTGAAGATGAAATCCTATAGAGGATGACAAGATCACAGATGGGTGCGAGAAGAACCTTTAAAAGGGTTCAAGATAGAAGATCTCGGTATCCAGTGACTCTAGATGGATACATAGAATAATAGTAGCATAGGAAGCTACTTGTCACTCCAGTATAGGATATATAGAGTACGAAAGGCAGAGGGAGAATGATGCTCCGCTTCAGAGGGAGTGACTGCAGAAGATCCTGAGGTTCTACATGGTACGATAGGATGGATAGCTTACTGATGACTATAGGATTTACTGAGAGTAAAGAATATTCCAACCTTTTCTTCAAGGTTGAATGCAAAATACCAGTCATGCTCCTGTTATATGTCGATGACTTGTTCCTGACAGAAAAGAGCAACTCGTTAAATTTGCAAGAAGGAGACTTGCTGCTGAGTTCAAGATGAAGGACTTGGATATGATGCACTACTTTCTAGGCATGGAGGTGTGGCAGAATGCAGATGGAATCTCCTTGGGATAAGGGAAGTATGAAGTAGAGATCCTAAATAGGTTCAAGATGATGTACTGCAAGGCCATGGCCACACCTACAGCATTGAACATGAAGCTATTTAGTGATGCTTCATCATAGTTGGTTGATGCTACGATGTATTTTTAGATGATTGGGTCATTGATGTACCTGATGAATATGAGACCAGATATTTTTCTTGATGTGAACACATTGAGACATGTTCCCCTGATGGTTGCAAAGCATGTAGCTAGGTACTTGAAGGGTATAGTTGAGTATGGGATTAAGTATGAGGCGAATCAGTAGATTAACCTGGAGGGTTATGTAGATTCAAATTGGGCAGGTAGTGCCATTGATAGGAAGAGCACTTCCGGGTGTTGCTTTAGTATGAGATCAGGTGTGATCTCTTAGTTTAGCAAGAAGGAGTCCTGCATGGCGTTGAGAAAATCCAAGGAAAAATATGTTTCCACTTGCACAGCTATCTGGAAGGTAGTATGTCTCTTTTGAAAACTACTATTTGATTTGATTGATCTGACTTACATTTTTGTATGATGCAGAGAGGAGCAGTGAAGCTCCAGTATGTGATCCAGATCGAGATATCTCAAAAGAGGGAGTTCTAGCATAGCTGGTGAGACAGGTTGTCTGAGCATAAAATCCTTGCGAAGCTCGTAGATTGCTCAAACGTAAATGGTCCTGTAGGTTTTTTTCAGATGTAATCGGTCCTAGCGAAGATTACAGGTTATCCTTGTATGTAATCATCCCTAATGTGGTTCTATGCTAGAAATTGCTAGAATGAAGTTCGAGTACTTTAGGGAGAATCTTGGTGTTCTCTAGATCGAGGTTCTCTCCAAGGGGAAGTGATGAGTCTGTGATTCTTTCTAACTAGGTCAGATGCAAGTGCATAGCCCTTCTAACATGGTGGTAGGTGGGTCCTCCCATGGTTAGATGTAAGTGCAAAACCTTTTTGACTGGGTCATATATAAGTGTGGATCCTTTCTGACATGGTGGCAGGCTAGGCCTCCCATGGTCAGAAGTAAGTGCAGATCCTTTCTGACATGGTGGCAGGTTGGGCCTCCCATGGTTAGATGTAATTGTTAAGCCTTTTTGACATGACGAGGTCAGATGTGAGTGTAGTACGAGCCTTTTTGACATGATGAGGTCATATGTGAGTGCTGGCCCTTTCTAACATGATGTGGTTAGATGTGAGTGCTAGATGAGCCTTTCTAACATGATGAGGTCAGATGTGAGTGATGGGCCTTTTTGACATGATGAGGTTAGATGTGAGTGCTGGGATTTTCTGACATGATGTGGTCAGATGTGAGTGTTGGATGAGCCTTTCTGACATGATGAGGTCGGATGTGAGTGCTAGGCCTTTCTGACATGATGAGGTCAGATGTGAGTGCTAGGTGTGCCTTTCTGACATGGTGGTGGATGTGTTCCTCCCATGGTCATATTTAAGTGTTGGGAGGGCCTTTCTTACTAGGTCAGATATAAGTGCTGAAGAAGATGAAGACCTACCTAGAGCCTAAGCCTGCAATCAGCATGAAAAAGGGTTGGCTCTATAGAACTTCCTATGATGAGTAGAATTGAGAGATAGCACCATTTGATTGAGATAGCGGAAATAGTGATGATGATGATCCAGTGATGATCCATCTTTGATGGTGATCCATGTTTGATGATGATCTAGTGATGATCCAGCTTTGATGATGATCTAGTAATGATCCAGAGAAGAAGACTTGTGCTGATGAATTGTGTCAAGAGAATACCTTCCTAGATAAGAGGGAGTGTTGATGTATTTGTAACTTTGGAATGTATTCACTTGTATATATTGTATTTCATTGATCCACGATGCTCCTATTAGGAGAATCACTTGTATTTCCTTATACCCCGATGTTCCTATCGGGAGAATTACTAAAAGTAATGAGGTAGTCCCCGCCATTGTAATTCGAGTCATTAGTACCCTAATTGTGGTTACTCGAGCCTACATAATTGAGTTAGGATTGCTTGAGCCTACATAGCTGAGTCAAATAATAAGTGCATGAAATAATATAAATAGAGAGTGAGACTCTCTATTTGACACAGTCACTCACACTCAGTTGTAGCGCATAAATGAGAGAGAGAAGAAGCTAGGACAAGAGAGAGAGAGAGAGACAACTTCTCTTGGGAGATCATCTTTGTGTCTTTGGGTTTTACTTTTGGTGCTCATTCTATCTGTGAGGAAGTTGTGGGGTTTTCTCCTTTATGGTTTCCTCGAGGAAAATATTTGTGTTCGTTGTCTATTGTGATTGATTGTTGTGCTTGTTATTCTCTCAGATAAGATCCTAAGATTATATAGCTTAAATGATAAAAAAACTAATATATATATATTAATATATATTTGTATACATATATATAGAGAGAGAGAATAAAGTACATACTAATATGGCTTAATCTTTGAGACAAACATATGATGACTTGCAAGATCAACTAGGTACCATTGGTTCATACTTAGACATGCATGGCTTAATATTTCAACATATATACTAATATACACATTAATATAAATATTAAGATGCATGTAAATATATACATAATTTAAATTTGGTATGTTTTGAAAAATAAGTTGTTTTAAGTAACTCATCACATGTAAAAATGAGTTTTACACATTTATTTTAAAAATGGTAACATTGTTTTTTCATATATGTAAATAACATTTTAAATAAATTTTTTTAGGTAAATCAATACATTTTATGAATATTTGTTATTGAACAATATTGTAAATATAAATTTAATTATGATATTTTTTTAATTTTGTTATTTTGTATAGTATGAATTCATGAAAATTTTCATAACATTTTTTTGTAATTTTATTTAATTTCAACACTTTTGGAATTTGAGTTTTGTTAAATTTATGTATGTACTTCTTATTTTTACGGATTTGACTCCTAAAAGTAAGAATAAAAGTTAGACAGTGCCCATTCAGGAAGTGTTTCACATAGTGAAAGAGAGGTGCCGCCTCCAATTTTGGAGAGGTAAAGCGCAGTACCAATGCACTGTTCATTCAGTGAAAGTGCGGTGATCGTCCGACACTTACACCACTTATTGGCACCATGCCCCTTCACCGCCCTTTGCCATTGCACAAGGAGTGGTGCTCAATTTTTATCAAATAAAAAAAAAGGGGAAGATTGATTGGTCATATCATGGCTAGTACAAGCACATTGAAGATGATCTCTAGACCCATTTTTATTGGGTCCAATTATGAATTTTGGTTTATCAAGATGAAGACGTTTCTCCACCTCAATAAATTTTGGGATATGGTTGAAACTATGCTCAAAGAACCAGATACAAATGCTCTCGCTATAGTGAATAATGACCCAAGGAGTGTTGTTGAATTTCATCGAGACCGATATCTCACAGCTGCATAGATGATCCAAAGTTTCATCGAGGAGTCCATTTTTCCACGGATCTCAAGATCTACCATCAAATATCAATCTTGGAATCTGCTTGCATTGGCCTACAAGGGAACCAATAGCGTTAAAATGGTAAGACTGCAAAACCTACGGATTCAATTTGAAATTTTGAATATGAAAGAGTTAGAAACTGTAGTTCTATTCATGACGAGGGTTTCAAACATTGTGACCCAATTCCAAACCTATGGTGAACCCCTAGAACAAAATATAGTTGTTCAAAATATTATTCGGTGTCTCACCAAGATGTTTTCTATGGTAGTGACTGCTATAGAAGAGGAAAAATATTGATCTCAGTTCACCCTGGAAGAGTTGATTGGATCTCTTCTATCTCATGAAGCTTGAATCAATAAAAAAGAAGAGTCACTAACCAATGCTTTCAGCACCCAAGCTTCCCTCAACAGAGGTCGAGGTAGAGGAAGAAGAGGCCGAGGGTCTCCAACTACAGTTAACAGAACCAGTCACACTCATGAACACTAGGATCACTCTCACAACTCTCAAGTTCATAGGGAGAGAGGCAATAGATGGACTAGTAAGTCCAATATTTAGTGTAACTATTGCAAGAAGTATGGACACTATGAACGAGAATGAAGAAAGAAGCAAGATGACTAGAACAGTAACTAGAATAATAGCAGATACAATGTCTCTAGAGAAGAAGAAGGCTCATCAAAGGTGCTATTTCTGTCTTATCAAGCAACTCAAGAATACTACAGCACATATCTATGGACACTAGATAACGGTTGCAACAATCACATGACAGGTAACAAGTCACTATTCTCTAGTTTGGATTCTTCTTTTGTCACGAATATCAATATAGGAGTTGACTTTCTAGTTCCAACCAAAGGAAAAGGTACTATACATGTTCTTACAAAGAAAAATGAAAATAAATTTATTCATGAAGTGTTCTATGTACCACATTTGAATTTAAATCTGATCAGTATAGGTCATTTACTTCAGAACCAGTATGATATTTTTTTTTATGATACATACTATGCTATCTATGATAAACCCCCCCAATAAGAGATTTA
Source organism: Pseudotsuga menziesii (assembly GCA_001517045.1). Lineage (NCBI taxonomy): Eukaryota > Viridiplantae > Streptophyta > Pinopsida > Pinales > Pinaceae > Pseudotsuga > Pseudotsuga menziesii. Next base: position 435,991 of record LPNX010443763.1, read on the forward strand.
TAGCCAAAGTTGAAATTACCAAGGATAGAATATTGCCTCTTAGTCTCAGGAGTGCCAACCTTCTAGAGTCTGTAGTCCATACAATTTCTAGTCTAGAAGAATCCTGGTTATGGCATGTAGATTCAATAATCTTCCCTTTAAGAGTCTCAATCTCCTACACAAATAGTAAATGGTCAAAGGGTTACCAATTATTCATGAACAATCCAGCACCTGTGAGGATTGTATCACTGATAAACATCAAAGGGACATATTCCCCACTTCCACATCTCGACTAAAAGAACATCTTGAACTAATTCATACAGACCTCTGTGGACCCATGCAAAACCAATCCATAGGAGGTAGTTTTTATTTTCTAACCTTTATTGATGATTTCAAGAGGAAAATGTGGATTTATTTCCTCATGAACAAATCAGATACCTTCTCCAAGTTCAAAGAGTTCAACGATGTAACTGAGACGCAGTCTGGAAATTTCATTAAAATCCCGAGGTCAAATGGTGGAGGTGAATATGATTCACATGAGTTTTTAGAATTCTGCAAGCAACATGGCATCCAGAGACAGTTCACCCAAATACACTCCATAGCAGAATGGAGTTGTTGAACGAAAGAACTGAACCATCATGAACATCTCTCGTAGCATGTTGTAACACAATAAGATATCATGTGAGTATTGGGATGAAGTCATTGCATGCTCAGTCTACTTGATCAACAGATCACCCACGGTGAGTGTACAAGACAAGATTCTTGAACAAGCCTGGAGTAGCACTAAGACTAGTGTCACACATCTCAGGATTTTTTGTTTTATTTCATTTGCGCATATACCTGATGAAATCAAAAGAAAATTGGGTAAGAAGATTGAGCACTACATTTTCACTATTCCAATATTCAGTGTAACTATTGCAAGAAGTATGGACACTATGAACGAGAATGAATAAAGAAGCAAGATGACTAGAACAGTAACTAGAAAAATAGCAGAGCCAATGTCTCTAGAGAAGAAGAAGGCTCATCAAAGGTGATATTTTTGTCTTATCAAGCAACTGAAGAATACTACAACACATATCTATGGACACTAGATAAAGGTTGTAGCAATCACATGACAGGTAACAAGTCACTACTCTCTAGTTTGGATTCTTCTTTTGTCATGAATATCAAGATAGGAGTTGAATTTCTGGTTCCAGCCAAAGGAAAAAGGTACTATACATGTTCTTACAAAGAAAAATGAAAATAAATTTAATCATGAAGTGTGCTATGTACTACATTTGAATGTAAATCTGATCAGCATAGGTCATTTAATTCAGAACCAGTATGATATTTGTTTTCATGATACATACTATGCTATCTATGATAAACCCCCCCAGTAAGAGACTTATAGACAAAGTTGAAATGACCAAGGATAGAATATTTCCTCTTAGTCTCAGGAGTGCCAACCTTCCAGAGTCTATAGCCCATACAGTTTCCTGTTGATGTATATGTAACTTCGGAATGTATTCTTCTATGTATTTTATATTATTGTAACCCGATGTTTATTCCGGGATGTTTCTATTATGTATTTGAGTCATATGGTCATGCCCCGATGTTCCGATCGGGAGGATTATAATGTAAACAAGTCATATCAAGTCATTGGGTAAGTCCCCACTGTTTATGGGGCACTTGAGTTATTATACACTAATTAAGGTGTAGGCTCGAGTAGTAATTATTAGGTTGAGTGCACTTCAAGTCAACGGAAGAATATAAATAGAGAGTGAGAGTCTGTCTATTTATTACTTGTGACTTAGCTCTCTTGCTCTCTCAAGTGTGGTGCACTTTTGGAGAAGGAAATTCTTGGGCTTGACAGAAGACAGAAGGCTGCTGTTGTGAAGGGAGGTCATCTTACTGTTTTGGGATCAAATCTTGTGGTGATACTATCTTAGAGGAAGTTGATGGGTTTTCTCCATTTATGTTTTCCCCTCCTAAAAGCTTTGTGTCTCTTATCTCTTGTGATATGCTTATGTGATTGCTGTGCTTGTTATTCTCTCAGTGAAAAGATCTTATCATAATGCTAGCTGAAATGTTGAAAAACTAACATGGTATCAGAGCTAACCTGAGAAGAAGACATTGTGCAGCTACAGGAACTAGGGATTCCTATTTTTTGGATCTTCCTCCACATATTTTCAGCACAAGTATGCTAGGATGACTCTCCATTGAAGGGTGCATCTTTCTGTCGATACATAATTCGATTTCAAGCATTTTCAGTTTCGACGTGGAAATTAGGGATTTCTACAGAAGAGGAATTTTTTGGTGATACCAGCATAGGATTTTTCTCCTCATCAAAACCTAAATTTAGAGACCTGGATCAGTAAATTTGGTTGGGTAAATCTCTGGGAAAGTCAAACCCTAGTTTGACCCTGAGCTAGGAGAAACCCTAAATACTAAAACTGCTAAGTTTTCTTACAGTCGCTATATTCCGAGATTGGAGAAGTATCAGAAGCTGAAAATTTCAGGGGATGAAGATAAAATCCTTATTAACACTGTGTAAAACGGGAAGCCTCTGATTCGCTATATTCAGGGAGATATGATCTCTCCAAGTTAGGGTTCCAGCCTCTTCCAGAATTCATCCCTAAACAGGACACCTGGGGAGATCTGCTATATCTTAGGCTACAGAGGTCCAAATGGAATTCCTGAAGATGTTCCAGAAAGGGAATGGACTTTAATTTCTATGTTCTAAATTTCAGACTCCGAAGATGAACCAGTGACACGTGGAAGGCCGTACAACTTTGTTGTTCTGAACAGTCCTGTAACAGGTCACCTTGGGAAAAGGATCATAAATCCCAAATGGTGAAACAAATACTGATGAAACCTATGGTGTTGTATTAGAGACATGCGAGGTTACCGCAGTGAGAAATTTCAGACACAGAGGATCAGTAATTTCAGATATATCACAGAAACAGTAACAGGCATTTCTGCAGAAGAAATCAGAAAATTAGGGCTTCCTATTCCTGGAGCTTCCCTCCACTGTTTTCAGAAAAGGAGTACATTGGACAGCTCCATTTGAAGAGATCTATCTTCTAATCCAATCATATCTAAAAGATTCCAAGTTTTTAAAATTATGGTTTCTGCGACAAACCCTAGATCAGCGAACTCCGGGACAAGGACGGACACCTCAAATCGGTAAGATCTAATCCTTTGC